>NEWO01000176.1:857874-880995 GCA_003013225.1 Phalaenopsis aphrodite
CTGGGGCAGGGTCCAAGGCGATTGGGCATAGGGTCTTGCACCTTGGCGCCAGCAAGCTGGCGATAGGTTTTGAGCTCATATTGGGTTGTTTTAGAGCAGTTTCTGGTGTCTAAGCACCCTGAACTTGCATTGAGGTGCTAGTGACACCTAAGCGCTAGGCTTCGAGTGTTGGGTTTCTGTTGACTCAGCTCCGGGACCATTTTAGGCTGTTCTGGGTGCCAAGGCGCTCAAAATTGGGTCTTAGGCATTGGGTCTGGCTCGTAGGCACACAGACCTAATATTAGGTTGCAGTCTTCTCTGTTTTGCCCCGTGTCAGCTGTTTTGGGCGCTTAGACGCCAGGGTCTAACTATTTTTCCAAAAAGATAAGATATTTTTATTTCATCTTGAACCAAAGGGAGACATAAGAATTAAGACATCAATCTCATAAGTAGGAATTAGAGTTATAAAACCTCAATATTATTTTAAATTTACACATGATATTGATAATATTTATGTTGGGGAGGCCCAATCCACCATAATATTTAGGTTTGGTAGTAGTGTTCTAAGCGATAACAAGCATTTTTTTATTAACTTTATTATAATGAAAAAGATTTGAATGATAAAGGAAATATTTCCTTGAAATTTTCAGATTAAGAATGATAGAGCATATACACCAACAATAAATATTACTTTCAGATGGATGATTTGATCAATTGAAGATTTCCAATAATGATAAGAACTTTTTGGCTTCCATCCAAACAACCAATCCTATATTTTTTTCCATAATCTTGGGATAATATGATGCTTTTAGCTTGGATAAGTTGATGATAATACCAAGATAATCCCAAGAAAGTGACTTAAATTATAAGCTAAGAATAACATAGTTTTGTTGTTTAGTAATATTATTAATCAATTTTGAGAAGCAAATAGTATATTTGAAAGGGTTGACACAAATTTTAATGGCCAACTAAAAGTGTGAGAAAAAAAAAATTTAAGTTGATAGAGTTTAGGTCAACCATACAAAAAATGACCAAATAATTTGCATATGTAATGTGATTGATCTATTGATGATTGGCCATGAAAATAACATAATTATTATTATCAATTATCTTGTCTAAAACTAGTTGATGAGTCAAATCTTTAATGTCACTAATAACAATACTAATAAATGAACATTTTGCATAGAAACTTTGATCCAAGCAATGAAGGAAGATGGAATTTCCATCTTATTTGTTATGTCATATAGAAAGTACCAGCTCACATTATTAAAAGCTTTACTTAAATCAATTTGGGAGTAGTAAAATTTAGGAGTGCAAGTATAATTGAAGCACTATAGAAGCTCATTTACAATCATGGCTTGAGATAAAAACAACTCAAGCTGGATAATATATGTTATGAATAATATTTTTCAGAATTTTTGGAAGGAGTTTAGAAATGGCCAAGAAATACTATTGCATGGAGAAATAGGTCTATAGTCCTTAAAATATTGAATATGTTGTCTCTTAGGAACAAAAGTGATGCAAGAATGCTTGGGCATATTAAAAAGGTATTTAATAGCCTTAATACATGAGGGACCAATGATGGACCAAATATGCCTAACTTTTTAAAAGTAAACACATCTAAGCTTAGAGTTTCTTTAATTCACAGTCAATAAACATTCTAAGAGATTCTCATAATCAGGTAAATTAAGCATATGACCCATGAGAATTTTGACATGACAAGTGGGAGAAATGAGAATTTGATTGTTAAACAAAGCATAAAAATAAAAAAAAATAAGTTTTTCTTGCAATATCATCCTGGGAGCAATGCAAGACTTATTATAAAGAATTTATTCGATGTGGTTCTTGTTGCCTCTGGTTCTTATCCTACGGCAAATGAATCTAACGTCATATTTCATTTAGAAAGTTACGCACATTTAAACTTTTATCTAAGCAATATGTTCTCGTAATTAGCATCAATACATTGATTTTTTATGGTAATGGCTTTCGAGAGGAGAACAGTACAAAGGGAAGTGCTCTCACAGTTGATTACAATCTTCCTTTCCATATTTTTTTAGCTTAGCGTTGATATTTTTGATGTAGTTAAAAGAGCTCCATTTCATACATTGAAGAGCAGCTTTGAATTTTTTTCTTTTTGTTGTATAAGGCAAAGAAATGATCTCCATCCAGAGAAAGATTCCAAGTATTAGAGACAGTATTGAGGAAATTAAGGTAATGGTTTCAATGGTTTTTATACAAGAATATGTGCTTTGATTTGTAGGCATTGCTAAAGCAAATAAGAATAGGAGAGTGAACAGAAGTTAAAGGTTCGTTCACCTTAAAATGAGAGGGAAGACATGCATCCATTGATTATTAAAGAAGGCTCTATCAAGAGTGTATCTGAAGGGGCTATCATGTTGTTGGTTATAATTACTAAATGAAAGGCTAATATTGGAAAGATCCTAAAGTCTTGAATTAAAGGTGCAAGCATTAAAATAAAAAAGCTTGCCAAGGATGGAAGGCACAATACCCTATTCTATTCAATTTTATGAATGCAGTTGAAATCTCTTATGACTAACTAAAGACTAATAAGTTAGTTGCCAAACACAAAATAAAACTCTAAATTATCAGCATAAACAAAGATTTTCAAAAAATACGATAAATATATTGAACATGAATTTCCAAGATCGAGAAGGAGATAACAGAAGTATTTAGATTAATTCGAATGTTACCATTTGTAGAGGCACTACAATTGCTAGGATTGCCTTCATTAATAAAAATACTAAATTTTTGTTTATGTAAAAGGACAAGTGATAGAGGGGAAGCTTGGTCTCCATCAAACAAAAATGGTCATTCCAACTAATAATGTTAGACTATTGCTAAGAGAGAGTTGCCACTTTTATATTTGCCTTTTATTGGCTTAGAGGAGTTTGATTGGGCTAACACGGTGAGAAGTGTGCATTTGACTATGTGTCCGAGTGCCTTGAGGTGAAGCTAGGCAAGAGATTAAGCAAATTATTCACATGTCTCACATTATTAGGACTGATTTCTTTAGGTCTTGAACATGTAAGCCCATTCATGTCAGAGGGAGACCCCACAAATTAACCACCCATAAGATATTTTTTGAACCTCCGATCCAATGTATTTACGTATGCCACAATCAAACTATTAAGAATTTGATAAGAATGAAAAATATGAGTCAGAATGAAAGAGAATGATCGATATGTAAATAGCAAATTTCAGGTGGTCTGTAGAACAAAAACAAACAAAAAAAAAAGGAAGAAAAAAAAAAAACACATACTAGACATAAACTATCATTTACATACTCCACAATTCCTTCGTCTTTACAAATCTAACAACTAAAATTTGATATTTATATTCAAAACACCTTGGTATCATAAAGGTATAAATGAAAAACTGCATTTCACTTTTAAAAAGTTTGCAATTGTGATAATTTTGATGTAATATTAAAGATTTGTGTTAAATAAATATGAAAATTTAAGTGTTAAATATGTAAATGCATAAAATGGCATGGTATGCAAGCGAATGCCCCTCAAGTAAAACATCTTCGTATCAAGGGAGATAACAGTGCACTGAATAAACAAACAGATTACAATTTTACCAGGCAGAGAAAAACTGAAAATGACAAAAAACAATTGACCATTTTGCACAATACATAAATAATTTACAGAAGCAGATAAATAACATAGATTCATAAAGGTGCTCAGGTGTGGTTTTTCATCTTCTCTCTAACCCTAATTACAATTATAATTCACCATAATTATATAAGCCATCAGATGGCATAATTAGACAAGCTTCAGATTCACAATAGAGGATAAATTTAGTAGACATAGCCTACATGAAAACGGCAAAGGCATCGCCTTCAATGGAAAATGTAGCAGCAGCAGCAGCAGCAGCAGCAATAGCAGGGGTTTGGCCTCTCCTGAGACTCAAAGGAACAGTTAAATAAGCTAAAAGCTTATTTTCCCTATTGATGTTTAACTAAATAAGCTAATTTACTCTCCCTGATTGGTCAATAAGGGTGCCGACTTGGTCCCCGCAAAGCGCCCTTGAAATACTGTTGGTCTCCATAAGATTAAAAAGAACAACTACAAGAAGATAAAAGATCCAATAATACCATGCATGTTTATAAATCATCAAATACATTTGCGCAATTTATATGTTAATGTTAATGATATTTTTGATCTGATGATTAGAAAAATATGGAAGATTAACATACATATGTCACAATTTCTATGTATTCCCATATCTAACATCTAAAATTATATATATATATATATATATATATATATATATATATATATATATATTATAATATGTATAGCACTTTATCTATGCATCAGATGCATTTTGCTTTTTAAAAGTTTGTAATAGTAACATTTTTTATGTGAAATGAAAGATTAGTGTGTTATAAATGTAAAAATCAATGTTTAGATGTTAGATATGTGAATATATAGCAATTGTGTAGTACATATGTATATGCCCCCATAAATATAAAGATTATGCTGTTAAATAAATAAGAATTTGAATTCAAAGGTATGTATGTAAATCCATCTTTTTGTGATTTACAACCTACCATAAAATTCTTATATATTCAAATATATATATATATATATATATATATATATATAGATGTGTTAGGCAAACACACATATATACTTATATAACACAACTATATATAAAACACATCAAAATATAAGCACAAAAGTATGCATTTAACTTTAGATACATTGATATTGGTAATGCTTTTGATTTAATTTAGAGATTAAAGTGGTATCTAAATAGAGATAAAAATTAGGGGCAATTACAAATTACCTACATAACACACCATTTTTATGTCTTAACATATCTCGCACCCAAACTTTCATATTTACACAAAAAACACTAAAATCTTTAATATTACATCAAAAATAATATCATCATCACTTTTTAAAAGTGAAATAAATCTTTCCACGAATAGGTTTAAAGCGCCAAACTGTTATGAATGTAAATATGAAAGTTAGGGGTGAGATATGTAAATCATAATAATTGTGCACTACATATGTAAATTTCCCTAAAAATTTAAGTGTTAGAAATGTAAATAAGTAATAATTCAGTGGTATGCATGTAAAGCAGCCTATTACAAAATAATAAGATCTGAAAGCGTATGTAAGCAAACCAGGAATGTTGTTTTCTTCACAGAAAGTAACCGCAGCGACGTCAATTGCATTGAAACCTCTGGAAATCCATTCTCTAAACGATATGTGCTCAAATGAAGAGCTGCTGCTTCGGGAATGGCAGTCATAAACAATATCTGTAGTGGTTCCTTTCAATACAACATCTGCGTTAACTGCAAAACATAAGGGGGCATTTACATACATAGCACACAATTCTTGTGTATTTACATATCACACCTAAACTTTCATATTCACACACAACACTCAAATATTTAATCACATACAAAATATCACTATAATCACTTTTTAAAAGTGAAATACACCTTTTCATGCATAATTTTGAAAGACCGAAGTGCTATGTATGTAAATATGAAAGTTTAGGTGTGAGATATGTAAATACATAAGAATTATGTTACAGCTGTAAATTTCCCAAACATAAAATATTTCATTTAGTAGACTGTGGGCAAATAATCCATACAAAAGTTAAGGGAATCCTGCTTTGTACAAGCTATGCAACCCACTCTCTGAGGCTCTCAGAGCGGCAGCTGTGTCAGTGGTGAAGAGTGGATTTCCCGATCCAACGCCGATTCCTCCAAATATAACAATTCGTCCTTTTTCGAGATGGCGAATAGCTCTTCGTCTGATGTATGGTTCAGCGACCTCCTGCATCATAAATGCAGTTTGAACACGTGTTTCAACACCGATCTTCTCGAATGATGCCTGGAGCAAGATAGCATTCATGACCGATGCCATCATGCTGTCAAATGATCAACTATTGAAAGTATTAGCTCAAATATATGTAGTATATTCACAATATTATTTGGGGCATTTACATACATACACCCAATTCCTATATATTTACATATCTAAAACCTAAACTTTATCTTTTGCATTTTTATCACACAAATCTTTCATATCACATCAAAAATATCAATTTTTTATTTTTAAGAAGTTAAATTATTTCATGCATAGGTAAGGTGGTATTTATGTAAAAATTTAAGTTTAAATGTTAGATATGTAAATACATAGGAATTTAGTGGTATGTATGTAAATCTTCGATATTATTTATGTAAGAGATCATACATGTAAAACCAAGAACAGAATCAATCAAGCATGTATGTTCTCGATCAAGAATACGTAACAAGCAATCAATACGACAGCTGGTTGATAAAAAGACTGGAATCAATTTTAGTAGTTCAGCACAGATGATCAAGAATAACACCAATCTGTAAAGTCAAAAATGTGCAGAGTTGGGATTATACATTAATGTAGGCATTACACAGCAAGAACAACTGTCTTTTCACAGCCTTACTTCCTGAATGAGACAAAATAATGTGCGAAAGCTAAAATCAATAATTGAGATTTTCAGAGTCATGACATAATCATCATCATCATCACTATCATTAGTTTAATGTCTTATAATACTGCTTAAGACCAGCTTTATAATCTTATAACTTCACTCGGGTTATTTATGCATCCATAAATCTAATTAATTAGGGGCTATTTTGGATCATTTTTGTTATTTGTTTTTTTTTCGTTTTTTTTTTTATTTGAAATAAAACATTTTAGGCGTTTTAGAAACCATAAGATCACCTAAAAATTATTTTAAATATTTTAAAAAACTAACTCAATTTATTTTATAAAACAAAAACATGTGAAAAATACACTAAAAAACTATTTTTCGAATAACAAATACAAACACTAACCGAAACAAAAGTGATCCCAAATGGCCCCTTAGTAATGATTTCATACGACATTTTGACACCTTCACATCTCAATTAGCACTATGCTTTAAAAGGTATGTTTGGAGCAAAGTTCGTGGTAATACTCAGAGCAGGGTGGAGTTCACTTGTTTTGAGGTTGTTGGTAAAACTATTTAGCAAATGAGGCTTCACAGAACACAAGGGACAAAACATACAACTTATGATATAAACAATATTGATTATCTTGAAATTATTAAATGATTTAAATTTCTGGCATTTACATACAAGCCACTCAATTCATTTGCATTTACATATCTAAAACCGTAAAATCTAAACTTTATTTATTACATTTATGCCACCCAAATATTTCATATCACAAAAAAAATACCATCATTGTAACTTTTAAAAAGTGAAATACACAGTTTCATGCAAAAGTAAGGTGGTATATGTATATAAAAATTGAAATTTTGGCAATAGATTTGTAAATACATAGGAATTGAGTAATATGTATGTAAATCTTCCTTAAAGTTTAGTATGTTATAAAAAACCTTCCTACTCATTTGATAAAAATTTTAAATGACAAGACTATTTACCCTAATCTTAGCTCAAGCAAGGTCTCTTCCATGAATTTCACATTTGTTTGTCTCCCTTATTCATTACTGTGCATCTTCTTTAGCTTGCATGAGGCACATCTCTGATCTCCGTTCATTTCCCAGCTCAAAAGCTTCATCAATTCAAAGCGATTACTAGGGGACAGCATAACTAATTGCTTAAAGCCACCACATGTGTTTATATTATCTTGGAGGATTTACATACATAGCACACAATTCTTATGCATTTACATATCTCACACCTGAACTTTCATATTTACACACAGAGGACCAAAATGATTAATATCACATCAAAAATAGCACTATTACCACTATTTAAAAATTCAAGCATAGTTTTAAAGCACCAAAGTGCTATGTATTTAATATGAAATTTTTTATGTGAGACACGTAAATACATAAGAATTGAGTGCTACGTGTATAAATTTCCTGAGTATCTTTCCTTATTACCTTTCCCATATCTCATTACAACTTTTTGAACCGATGGTTCATACAACAAAGTTGAGATGAAGCCAATAAAATAAGTTAAGAATAAACAATCGCCATAAAGGACTTTGAAATCTAGGAAAATTTAGAACATAGTTTCAGTTTCCTCATTATTAATATTATTTAATCATATTTTTATATTTATGAAATATTAAAAAAATATAATTCAAGAGACTTACTCCTCACC
The DNA here is from genome assembly GCA_003013225.1 of Phalaenopsis aphrodite. NCBI lineage: Eukaryota > Viridiplantae > Streptophyta > Magnoliopsida > Asparagales > Orchidaceae > Phalaenopsis > Phalaenopsis aphrodite. The sequence continues at coordinate 865,994 of NEWO01000176.1, forward strand.
TCATGACCAGTAAAATGCCTCATCACTCTACCTTTTAAAACATTCATTAACATTATTATTTGCCAGAAAACGTTTACCATACTCTAAAAAACAAAAAAACAAAGGTTCACCGCACATCTTCTTGTCTAGCTGGATAAGGCTTGATGAATCACAGCGTATAAATTTTTAGATAATTCCCATTTTCATTTAGAGGACTCTAATAACTTACTTCGCACTCAATTTGGAGAATAAGTGCAATGCCACTGTTTTCACTAATAAACAATCAAAGAGATAAAATCAACCATTTGCTTTCTAGAACTTTAGCAAGCAATATAATAATTCTCCTTCGAACAAGAAATAAATACCATGAAAGGGTAGAGAATATAATGATTCACTAATCTAAAATTTTCAATAAAGCAGCCCTGGTGTTTAATAAAATCTTGTCTAAGTGATTAGATCCACAAAACTCTAGCAACCAACCTAAGCTGCATGTTGGTGAACACCTCGTTCAATGAATGCCTTGCTGATATAGATCTCATCCTTCTTCCAGGAGAAAGAAATGAAGAGAGATAGAGATCAAGAAGAGTGATAGAGATCCAGAGGACACAGGAATCTCAATATTTAAGAGCAGGGGCAGAATGAATCATAAAATGGCTTAATTCAATTCATAATACTGAAAAACAACATCCTCCAAATGATATTTATATAAAAGGGTTTAACTTTCAAATTTAAAATATGTCCATCATCAAATCTAAATTCAAATCAAATTTTCTCGTTTAATTAAATTTACGATCATAATAATCCAAAAGGAAAACTTTTTCCTAATTTAAAGAAAAATAATAATAAGATGGACATTTAAAATCATGAACCAGTCTAGTTTTGCTTCAGTTTAGACATGGGGTGCAGTTGTGGCCTATGAATCTAGATTTCACTTCTGTTAAAAAAAAAAAAAAAATTATCCTTCAACAGTTCTCATATCTTCATTGATGCTATCCAGCATGACAGCTTACAGGCCTTCCAAGGTTAAAAAAACCATTCAACTCAGTAGAAGACCAAGCCAAAAGCAATATTCAATAATTGCGAATTGACTTTTACTGGGTAATCAAGGATAGCTGGGCTAATGTTTTTGGTTATAATTCCGCTAGTTAATAACTTAATATCCTTTCATAGCACAAGAGAATAAATAATATAGAATAAAAAAATGTAAATAAAGTTAAGTGCTTGCTAACTGTAAGCAGGAATTAAAATGCTTCAAGGTTGAACAATTAAGGTTCAATTAAAATATAAATTTACAATTAAAGTTAATGCCCTAAGTTATATACTTATGTTCAGCTACCCAGTAAAAATTAAGTAACCAATATTGCTATTTACAAGTCTAGCACTTGCTTTCTTCCATTTTTCAAATTCTCACTCGAATATCAAAATTCATCATAAAACCCTAACCCATATTTTTCATTTTTATCAAATTATAAATGGTTTGATGGTGGCAAATACAAATACATCGGTTCAGTAGTTCAAAAACGTCATCTGGGTGCTAGATTTTGTAAATAGCAATATTTCGGGAGCTGTGTGTGTAATTATCCCAAAAATTAAAATACATGATGCAATAGTTAAGTATTAAAAAAGGAAAAACTAATCTCATTGGTTATGTGTATTTAGTAATCAAATAAGATAGTCGTTTCAACAGAATTACATTTGAATTCAAATTTATAAATGATAAGAGAAATGATGTGATAGTCAAGCATTAAATAAAATAATTGTAGCATTCAAAATAAAAAAAGTGCCATGTGTCATATATAATTTTATAGTCTAAAAGCGCATTTGAATTCAAATTCAAACCAGTTATATGACGATCACAGGATAACTGTTCCATCATGGCGTTGCAAGCTTAATATAATGAAGATTATATCTCGGTGTTGCAATTCATGCACATATAATAGTATAAGTAATACCGGCTTTAGCAGAATGACAAGGCATATATTTTTTTTGTATCAACCAACATTACGTTATTGAGCTTGCTTAAGCGCATTTATCTAATTTCAAAATTCTAAGCAATATCTCCATAGTGAGCTATCATATATTAGTTTCCAGTTGGATCCTTTTTCCAGCCAACACAGTAATATTATTCCTTCAAAATTTCCTCTTAAAAAGCCTGTGTCTAGAATAAAATTTGAATCTATACAGACAAACCTAAAATTTGAGAAGATATACTAATAATTGTATGCGCTCCATATGTCACATGAGCATTCAGTTCCTCTCAGGCAATCATCAAATCTATAATGAATTCCAATGTAAGGAGCTCCAATGCAAGTTCACAAATGTGACTAATGCTATTGAAAAATAATCACAATACTATTTCCTTACACAAGTTTCATGAATTCTAACCTGTTGGTAATTAAATGACGGAGAAACGAATCAAAATGTTCCCTAGACTCTTTTAGAGGTGTATTTTGATCCCAAAGTTTATAGAAGTGTAAATTTAGTTCTCATATTTTTTTTAAATGGGAACTAAAATAGTCTTTTGTAGGGGCTATTTTGGCCCATATTAAAAGATTCTAGGGATTAAATTGATATTTCTATAGACTTTGAGGCTAAAATAACCTCATGTAAATAGTGATGGGACTATGCTGGTACTTTACTCTTAAGCAATGGGATCCAATGAAAAGCACATGTTGATATCAAATAAACATATTTTGTATAAGGAAAGATTAACTAATTATTAATTTAGTATAAGAACTCCATAATGACAGTTAAAACATATTAAATAAGATTCAAAAGTACCATCAATATAGACGAACATACCTGATTTGGTAAGTGGTGGATCTATCTATGCCAGTAACTTCCACCCAAGTATCACCGCAGAAAAAATTCCGACCACCAACAACAATTGCCACCTATTAATAAATCACACCCAAAAAAAATGTAAAATCTAAAGATGCACGGTGTATTGTTTTATATATTGCATTTAAAAAACATGTACCTCAACACCAACACGGCTTGCCATAGCAACCTCTTTGGCAATCAACATCATAACCTAACAAAGAAAAATGTTAAATATCATATCCCGAAAAGCCTTGTTAACATTCTCTGACAGTATTGGATAGAGGCTCACCTTCGGGTCAACATTCTGGGGACCTGTCCCAGCTAATACAGCGCTACTAATTTTCAAAACGGCTCTCTTCCATCTAGGATTTGATAGTGATTTCAACTTAAAATTACTTGTTAAACTAGATGAAACAGGTGAGGTAACAGGATATCTGCACATGCAATCAACCCAAAATGAGATTGAAATAATTTGCTAATTCATAACGACAATGTACATTGCCAAAATAAGGCCAAAAAAAAAATCTACTTACAAGGTAAAGCTATTTATATTCATCAATGATAAAGTTCTATATTATTTCAGGGTGTTTATAATAATATCCTTACGATTAAATGACTATGACACTCATCCAAACATTTCTCTAAGGAAGTTGAGATTTTCGGTGATTAAAATATAAATATAAATATAAATGGAATAATTAAAAAAAGTGCGGATTCAGAAGATGCTCTGCCTCGGGCTAAATTATAATTACAATCCTAAGGATACTGATCCCTGCAGTTCCACAATTACATATTGCTTGAAATCTATAATTTAATTCTCCAGAATATTGCATTAAAGTGCAAGTTTGAATGTCTATCTCTTCTTCCTTATAGTGTGTTCTTGATTAGAATTTTGGAGAAAAGAATGAGGATATATTTTATCATGACCATGCACAATATGAATATATGTTCCCAGGATTTTGTAATGAGAATTGGAAAGTAAATCCTTCTTTGTAGTCAGGAATTGAACTGGCATATCTCATCCTACATTTCTAGATCTGTCGGTGCTTAGCTTTTTAATCTTTATCTCAATCAAGTTGAGTTTCCAACCAGCTAAATGGACAGGCTATTGGGCTGGAATTATCTTGTTATCACTATAAGGTGCTTCCTAAACATCAAGTACAATATATCGTACCAAGATTGGGAATGGTTGAGCTACGTGACTTCACCTAGCATGATCTTTTGGCCCATCTTGCCTAATTGGAGGCTTGGAGCACATGTTACTCAACTCCAATTTCTCTTCCTCAGCAACTTGGTTGACTCAGTTGCCTAAGAGGTGCTTCCATGAACCTGCTATTTTTTTGAAAGAAGGCAATGCACACTGAGCGGGAGCTATACCTATATTGACTTTGGCAATCCTTACCTCATCTCCAGTTTTCAACATAGACCAAAGATCTAGTTTTCTTCATTTGAAATTTTTGAACTTCCGAATTTGGATAGTTACTCATATTGATTTGTCATTTAAGACAGTCAGGCGACTTATTTAGTGAGATTTATTCGTGTCAATTTTATTATTACTTTTGAAGGAGAAGCTTCCTAGTGCGAATGGAAGAGAGTGACTAGTGGGGAGACCAAGCAAAGCATCCTATGGGGGAGCCCTTTTTCTTCTTGGATTATATTCAGCTTTGGGCTTGCACTAGCCTTATTAATGAGAAATATTGGAGGTAGAGCGTCTAAATATGTTTGCTCTGCCTCCCATTATTTCTACTTTACTAATTTCTTGACCTCCTCCCCCAGTAAAAAATCTTTATTTCATTTTGGAGGTGTTTTGTCTCCATTACGATTTTTTTTATTATTTTAACAATGACAATGTCGAGTACCAAGCTCCAGATGTGTAAAGTGAAGGGCTGCGTTGGGTAGTAGACAGACAGTGTAAAATTTGTCAAAAAATCATGACATAAATCCTTTTGATCATTGTGTAAATGCTAGGGCGTCCCTTGGAAGAAACGCACTGCATGACCTGAATACAGTAAAAAAATGTGCAAATTTCGTTGCACCGACGTAAGGTTATAGTGTTAAATAAGCAAGAGTTTCCACATTACGAATGGAAGTGGGTAAAGAAGTTAATCCATGAAACTAATACTATGATAAGATCTTGGAATATAGGTATTTTCATAGGTAAATTAATGGAAATAGTTGATATTATGATTCATAGAAATATAAATATCTAATGCATTCAAGAAACTAAATGAGTTAGAAACAATGCTAAGAAGATTAATAACTTAGGCTTTAAACTTTTGTATTTATATAAGAATCACATTAAAAATGGTGTAGCTGTAATTATAAATAAGAGTTTAAAAGATAATGTTATAAAAATTAATAGAGTTGATAAAAGAATTATAAGCCTTAAGATTATTGTTGATACTAAGATTTTAATATTATAAGTGCTTATGTTCCATAAATAGGTTTAAATATAGGTTCTAAAAAATTATGGAATGATTTAGAAGACGTAATATAAATGATACCTCTTGAGAAAAAAGTTTTATTCGAGTAGATTGAAATGGACATGTCGGTATAGTGGTAGAAGATTTTAGAAATATTCATGATAGCTATGGTTTTGAAGTGATTAATGAAAAAAATAGTCAAATTACATTTTGCTTTAATGTTGTTATTGTTAATACTTTATTCAAGAAAAAAGATGAGCATATTATTACTTATAAGAACAGATTTAATAAAACACAAATTGATTATTTTCTAATGAAAAGAAATTGTCGAGAATGTAAAGATTGTAAGGTTATTCCAAGTGGGGATTTGAGTACTTAACATCAATTAGTAGTTCTAGATTTTAAGATGAAGAGTTGTAAAATAAATAATAGTAGAAAACATTGTTGTAGAATTAGATGGGGCACCTAAAAGACAAAGAAAATTATTTTTATGAGTAAACTTCTAGATTCCAAGATTTGGGATGTTCATGGAGAAGCAAATTCAATGTAAGATAAAGTAACAAACACTATTAAACACGTGACAAAAGATGTATTAGGAGAATCAAAAAACAAAGTTTATATAAACGAAAATAGTTGGTAGTGGAATAATAATGTGCAAGAAAATATAAATATAAGAAGTTATGTTATAAAAATTGATTTAAATATAAAAGATTAGAAAACTGAGCAAAATATAAACTTGCCCGCAGGGAGTCTAAGAGAATGATCTATGACGCTATAAATTCTATTTTTAGTAATCTTTATAATAAATTAGATACTAAAGAAAATAAAAAATACATGTATAAATTAGATAAACAAAGAAAAAAAGTAAATATTTAACTCAAGTAAAGTATATTAAAGATGAAAATAAAAAAATTATTTTTCTTAGAAAAATATATTCAACATATGTGGGTGAGTTATTTTGATAAAGTTTTTAATAAAATTTATGAAAATACGATCAAACCTTAGTAATTTAATATTATTAATAATAATAAAATATTTCATTTTTACAAGCATCAATAAAAAAAAACAGAGGAGACTTTAAAAAAAATGAAGGGTAAAAAGTCTGCACGACCTGATAATATTTCAATTGAAGTGTGAAAATATACAAGAGATTTGGGAGTTTCTTGTCTTACTAAATTTTTTTATATTATTTTAAAAACAAAAAAGATGTCTGAGAAGTGGGGGAAGAGTATTTTAGTGTTTATTTTTTAAGAATAAAGGGGATGCACAATAGTGTAAAAATTATAGAGGAATTAAGTTGATGTGTCATACTTTAAAATTATAGGAGAGTGTAACTGAAAATTTGTTAAAATGCATTACAAAGATTTCTCATAATCAATATGGATTTATGTCGGGCAGGTCTACTATGGAAGCTATACGTTTATTGAGAGGTTTACTGGAGAAGTTAAGAGACAATAAGGAGATCTACATGTGATTTTTATTGATTTAGAAAAAAACTTATAATAAGGTTCCAAGAGATATCCTTTGGAGATTTATAGAGAGAAGAAAGGTGTTGATATGACTTATATTCAAAACATTAAAGATATGCATACTAAAGCTGTTACTTGTGTTTGAACAGAATGACGATTTAAAAAATATTTTCAGTTGGATTACTTGGTGTATGCCTTTCGTCGATGATATTCTTCTCATGCATAAAACTAGAGATAAAGCTCAAGAAAAACTTGAATTAAATATGTCAACATTGGAGTCGAAATGCCTTCGTTTGAGTAGAACTAAAACTGAACACATGGAATGTAATTTTAGTAGTAGTAACTCTAATGATAGAGTTGTAATTATGGGTGGTCAAATTATTAAAAGGTGTGAACGCTATAAATATCTCGGGTCTATTGTTCAAAGTGATGCTGATATAGATGGGGATATCATTAATAGAATTCAAGTTGGTTGGTTGAAGTGGAGGAACATTTCAGGCCTCTTGTATGATAGAATAGTACAACTTAGACTGAAAGAAAAAATTTATAAGATGGTGATGAAACCTACAATGCTCTATGGCTCTGTATGTTGGCCTTTAAAAGAGAAGTATAAAACTAAGTTAAGTGTTGTCGAGATGAGAATGCTTAGGTGGATGAGTGGCTTTACAATTAGAGACAAAATACGAAATGAATATATCCCTGATAGGGTTGGTGTAGCTCCAGTGGCAGACAAAATTAGAGAAAGTTGTCTTAGATGGTTTGGTCACATTAAACGTCGACCATTTGATGGTCTGATTAGGAAAGTAGATGTTTTAGATTCGACTTATGTTAAAAGAGGAAGAGGTGGAACTAGAGAGACTCGGGCATATTGTATAAATAATGATTTATTAAAATTAAATGAAAATATGACTCTTAATATGACGCATTGAGAAAAAGGATTCATGCAACCGACCCCACTTATTGGGATAAAGGTTTGTTGTTGTTGTGTTGTATTTCTTTTTTCTCTTTCTTGACTTATTAACTCGATGCTTACTAATTCTAAAGTCAAATTCTCATGGATTGGAAGCAATATTTCCTGCTTTAACTCATGCTTTTGTCCCATCACTTTCCTTATTGTTTGCTCTTTTATTTTTTTTCGTTCTAACCTTCCTAAATTATTTGGCATGTATTTTTAAAAGCTCGGAATTAAATGAAGAAAGAGAAATGATAAACTATTCATAAATAAAATTGAAGAAAGTTTTTGGCTGCAAATATGATTTTAAGTTAAATAGGATTTAGTAAATACAGTAAATCCAAATTATCAAATCCAAATCCTGTAAATCTAGAGTAGTGTTTGGTTCAATTTAAGGTTAAATCCATTAAATTTGTTTATCCTGTTTGACATAAATCCATTTCTCTGATTTCCTTCGTAAGTTAAATTTGTTAAATCCACATAATAATTTTATTTAATAAATACGGATTTAGGTTAAAAATTTAAAAGAAAGGGATGATTTTTAGATTTAAAAAAATTCGGATTTAACTTCCTCCAAATTTTTTGTTTGGTTGGATTGGCGTTAATATTAATGTAAATCCTGCTCAAATCCGGCTACTAAATACTCCCTTAGTGTTTACTAGCTCAAAAAACTATTTGGTAAGTTTTAGCCTAATTTTAGCCAAATTCATGAATAATTTAGGCTAAACAAACAGCCCCAAAACATCTAAAATGAATTTCGTGTATGGAAAAAGTGAGTTTGGGTGCAAAACAATGGGACCTCTTCATCTGTCTCGGAGCAGGAGTAGTATCACCTAGTGCCGCACCCTTATCTTCATCGGGAACAACCTTAGAAGAAGAGGAGGAACCCACGACCTGCTCCATCTTCTTAAACCATGGCCAATGGCTAACAGTAAGGTTTCCACTGCTAAGTCGCTGGCATTCCACCTTATAACGCTTCTTAAGATTATCAACCTTGTTTTTGCACTGCTCCACGGTTTTGCCTGACTTCTGCTTGTCGCATCTCTCGCTTACAGTAGTGGCAACGTCTTCCCAGTCCCTCCCCCTTAAATTTCCACGGTTGAGCTGTATGTACTTCTCCGTATACGCATCCAGAAGGCAGCCAATGGCCGAATCGCTCCACTCCTCGCGGTCCTTTCGGTAGTCTCCAGACGAATTCGGCGCCGTCAAAGCTGACCTAGACCGCTTGTTACCGATGCTGTAGCCGTATGGCGATTCTCCATCGCTGAGCTCATCCCGGTCCCTGCGCTTCGAGTCGACACGGGAAGCATGGTGGGGGTGTTGCTGCTGTTGCTGGTGGTGAAGGTGGGAAGCAGATGCCGCCGCATGGGACTTGTTGCTAGGGTTATCATCCCCATCGACATCGTCGTCCTCTGGATGCTGTGCCGGATCGAAGGGGTTTGATCCCGGATCGTCTCCAGTGAAGCAATGGTTGTGTGGGTTCATATCCGTCTGGGCAAAGGCTTGGCCGTAGCCCTCATGATCATCCTCCTGGCTGACAGCGCCTATAGCCACCTTCTTCGAGTTGATTGGGTTGAGGTGAATACTGCGCGAGTGAATTGGCATCGCTGCCTTGGAGATGTAGCGATGGCTTGAGAAGGAAACAGGGCCGGCAGCCACGGTTGCTGAAGCTTGCTGCTGCTGCTGGGGATGATGATGGTGAGACTGCCCCTCGTCGCCGAGGAGAGCGAAGTCGTCGTCGCAGGAGGCCATCGGTGTTGCGGCGGCGTTAGGGTTAGGGTTAGGGCTTTCGGATCCGTGCCTGGCGGAGGCAACGCGAGACGGGACGGGAAGCAGACGACGTTAGAAACGAGAGTCGGTATCGCCCGTGCGAGGTCAATTAAATGCGTAACGGTGGGAGTTCCCGGAGGCCTGTGAGTTACGGAACCGTTACGATGGCTCATGACTCCGTTAACACCGCGGGCGATTACCGAGTGGTGAAGCGGTTCAACTCAACTCGCCATTTTAACTTCTTCGACCAAAGCATTAAACGATCCCATCTCGATAACCGCCGCAGAAAATTTGTGAAGTGCTGAAAATAATAGTAAACATATGATTTAAGATAAAGTTATATTCGCAGTTCACTGATATACAGATACGTGAAGCTGATAGAAAATTTAAAAAAATTATTTTAACGCAGAAAAATATTCGTCTCATATTATTCCATATTATTTAGGTGTTATTATGGTAGTATTTATGTGTTACTGTATTATGTAAATATTCTCGGTGTTATAATAATATAATAAAACATCGATATCACCACAATAACATCTGAATAACGCGGAACAACACATGAGGAATATTCTCATGTGTTATCTGGTCATATCACAGGAAAGCGCACGTGTTTCCTTAAAACCACGTGTCTGCATATCGGTGGACTCCGAATGTAGCTCTACGTTAGGAGTACAGATGTAATATTTTTCCAATAAATGGATGGTTTGATAAATTATTAGGAGTTTATTCATATTTATTTAATTAAATACTTAAATAATTGTGAACATTTATAAATATGTGATAATTAAATAGAGACCACTCGAAACTTTCATATTTATAAATTAAGCTCCAAGATGATTTTTTTTAACCACCAAACCTTCATATTTACCTGTGCTACAATTAAACTATTGAGAATTTGTTAAAAATGAAAAATAATTTATTAGGGTTTATCATGAATTTTCATATTTTAATGAGAATTTGAAAAATGGATGAAAAAGGGTGGTTGATTTGTAAATAGCAAGTTATGGTTGGTCTTGTAAATTTGAACGAATAATTATTCAATTTATTTATATTCTTGAAAAGTATCATCATGAATAAATTAGATAAACACATTCATTTAATGTTAATAAATAAACACTTCAACAAACCCAATTAAAGCTCCATTTAAAAATCATTTACATTAAATTAAATTTTTTAAATAAAATATTAGTTTTGACTTTTTAAATTATTTGATTTAATTACATTACTTAATTATTTTTTATTTACAATTTTTCTAAAGATTAAAAGATAATCATAAACAACTTAAACTTTTACTAATAAAATTCAATAAGTTAATTTAATTATTTTTAATTAAAAGTTTCCTAAAAAATATTAAGACTAATATAATAAAATTGTACTATCGATTTATATATATATATATAATCACATTTTGACTGCCTACATAATATTCTTCCCTTTCTCCAGGTTTGTAGATTGTTTATCAACAAGAGATTTGTTATACAATCTATATTTTTGACTGATTAACCCTAGAGACAGTCATTAGACACCTAAAGTCAAGGTTGTTTGATCTGGTTTGGCTTTGACCAATCCTTTCCACGGGTCTAATTGATGATCCATCAGAAGTTGGGGCACGCCTCATATGGCACTATCACGATATGATCTAGTTCGTTAATCTGATCACAGTTGTAGTTGCTGACATAGATTCACACTTTGGGTTAATAATTTTGAGTCGAGATAAATCCCTTAACTCAGCCTAACTCATTGGACACCAAAGATATATTTTTCATTTCTCAAGTTTGCTAGTTTTGTTGATACACCAGCTTCAACATAGAGTGACACTTCGACTCTGTAAATCTAGAATGGGTCCTAATATAACCATTGCACACTACCGAGTTAGGATCACTAAGCTTTTCTAGTGTGGACTAAAGAAACAGGCTTGGATTGAGCATCAGGATTAAGCCTTGACATGCCCTCGCACTGAGCAACTTGGTTCATTACTTTTATTGTACAATAAAGCAGCTTTGACTAATATAAAGTAAGTTTAAAACAAAAAAAAAAACATTCTTAGCCTTTAGTCATTGGAGACCTAAACTATAAATCAATAAATCGAATCTAATGAAATAAACACAAATCAACATCAAATTGACACACCACACAAATTTTCCTACTTTTCGGTTCATTGACCTCAGTCTCCGCATAGGACTTGATAAGTTAATGTCTTGACACTGTAAACCCAATAAATTATGTGCAGCTCAATAGTATAATTATTGCACACCATCGAAAGTTTCTTAGGAGCCTAAAGACCAATGGTCAACTCCTAAGACAATCAAGTCAGAGCTTACGGTAAGTTTCAATCCCTTAAGTGTCTGCCTTAAACTAACCATCTGACTTGCCTTCAGCTTAGAATCTTGTATAATCTATCTAAGACAAGTCACCACTATGCACCTCTCTAGGTCGAGAATAAGTCTTTGCAACCTTTTTCCTAATGTGCTCAAGCACAACAAAAATTCACATCACAACTCATTAAATCAAACTCTCCAGCAAAATTAAACAAAATTATCCAAAATTTTCTTCTATGACTACGTATCAGGATGACTGATATGCTACAATGTTGTCCTTTTTGTTCTAGTCATTCTGCCTATCTTCTAGGTTGGACGTTAGTCTTCGCACTTTCCTTCCTAATATAAACACTTTCTCTCAGTTTCCTAGCTAGTTATCAGAATGAATGATATGCTCCAGTGCTATCCTTTCTGATCTAATCATTTTGTCTATCTTCTAGGATGGATGTTAGCCCCAATGCTTCCCTCATATTATAGGCAGTTTTCACAACTCTATGTTTAGCTTACAAGATGAATGATATGCTACATTGCTGCCGTTCTTGATCTAATCGACCTTCTCACTTCTTTGGGTAGATGTAAATTCATATATGTTTTCCATCCTACTGTGTCTAGGTAAACCTGAAATCCTTAAATGAACCTAAACATCTCAATTCACAAAATCTCAAACTTCTGACCCCTTTCAAATTTCATTGATCGCTTTGATCAACGTCAATATATGTGGCGTACTTTGGACAGTATACCATATATTAGGGGTCATTTTGTTGACCTTATTTTTTGTCACATAAGACTTGTACAAACATCACCCCTTGATATGACATGCCATGATTAGCCAAAAGGGAATCAACAACCTTTTTTTTGTCCTGGCGTGGTCATGGTAAGCCTTCGCGTGACCAATCTCCAAAATATCTCGGCTTGGTCACGCCTAGCCCAGGCGTGACCACACCCAGGCATGCCTACTTCACATGTCAGTGATATGTGGCCTTCGTAGACAGATCAAGCCCCAAATTGTCATACCCATTGGCCGATAGTGATCCACGGCACAATAACCACCATACTGATCATCACCGTCGAGTCACCACCTTATCGGAAGGCTCTACCACCGCCTTCTCCACCTATAAAAGGGGGTCTCTGACACTGAACTTTTTACTGTTCGCACTGTCCGGGCACTGATCGAAGAGGAAGAAGAAGTGCAAAGGGAGAACAAAAAGGGATTTCAATGTGCTTTTTCCTCCTCTTCTAGTTAACCTCCTCTCCTCCCTGTAAATTCTCCTTTCTTCCTCTCTTAAAATAAGCATTTTTTTTACTTTTAAATCTAAGGAAATCAACTCAAAGATCTTGGATTAGGCTTGAGTTTGGTTTAACTCAGTTCAACCCGAACCCAACCTAATACAAACTCACTTAGCCTAAACCCATCCCAAATCAAGACCAAACCTAACGTAACCCCGCCTAAACCAAACTCACTTAGCCTATACCTAGCCCAAAATCAAAATTGAACCTAACCCAAGTCTGACCCAACCCAAATCACGTGATAGAGACCATGAGTTGTTTGCTCGTGTCTTGTACCTTAATTATAAATTTCATTTATGTATAGATTAGGGTCGGAAATATATATGCAGAACCTGGCTTTCTTTTTATTTTCTAGGATATGTTGTCGACACAACAACTTCAATCTTTCGTTATTTTATGTTCGGCTTATTTTCCTTACTTCTCTGTCATGTTTTCTGGTTTCTCTGAGATAGTATGAAAATTATAATCTAAGCTCATCAAGTACATTAAAATTATTAATTTTCTACTCAAAATCCTAATAATAAAAAATTGAGATAATCAAAATTTTAAGATTAAATTATGGGGATTTTTAAAATCTACATTTTTTACTTTCTTGCATGGCCTTCAGGTCGGATTTTAAACGAGTTGCATAACATGACTCTTACTCAATTCATATAATAAAGCCTCCAAAATATCTAAGAACTGTTCTAGATAAATGTATCATTTTGCATGTTCCAAGGAGAAGTTATCGTGCTTCTCCAACTTGATTTGCCCAACATAAACTTACTCAATTCATTAGAATGCTCTCTAACTTAGATGGGGTGTAGGTCCTTTTTGTTGGGAGTGTTTCTAGGTTTTTAGTTGAATCACCCTTTCTCCTCTTTTCCAGTGGAATCCTTGCTACTTCGGCGGGTATATGTTTCACCTCTTGGAGCTCCACCTGATAGTCATAGGATAAAGCTTTGTTTGTTTGACCTTAGGGCTACCAAGGTTCCCGTGGATAATGCAATTCATGAATTGCTGACTATATATCTTTAGACGTGTTGGGTCAAATACCTTCATGATCAGGTAAACTTAGGGCATAGTAGCTTGGGATAACTGGTTCGTGGTACCCTAATCTGACTACCTCTATCTTTTAGAAATTACTCATCCCTTTCATTGACCACCCACTTTTAGATTTATTGCTCCTTTCGTCTTCATTGGTTTCATATTGACGGTTTAATTACTGATGAGCTACCGTCTGTTTGGAATATGACGATTTGTCTTCTGCTTTTATGACCCAGATGTTCTTTAATGTATCAGAATCCCCAGTCAATATGATTTGATTATTTTGTAGGCTTTGTATGCTGATGAGTCTGCTATCCATGTGGGACAGTGAGAGACTCACTATCCACCTCGTGGCCTAGAGGGAGCTTTAAAAGCATGGGAGCATTACCATGTGAAATGACTGTTCTTTAATAGTCATGTGCTAGTTGTCACTTCTAATGCAAACAAAGCTCCTTGGATCAAGAGTGTTCTTAGGCAAACCCCAAGATGTAATTAACCAAGCAAGATACGTCCCCTTGGAAGCACTATAAACCCCAAAACAGGCAAACACACTTGAATCTCTAGTAGTTGGTAGTCTACGTAGGTATTTTTTCGTGAATATTGATCCAAGGTTCCCCCACCCGATATTGTTTTGACGAACATACTTGACATAACCTTGTGAGGTTTATCACATGTAGACTCTTCACATTTTTTCTCTTGTTTGTCGTCTTTGTCATATGTCTGTCTTTTCCAGTTCCTCGCTTATTTTAATTATTCACATATTCCAGTAGAGAGATTCAGAAAAAAGAAAGTATACAATGATGGATAAACTGACGACTTCTTTAAAAATAAAAAAAAAGAAAGGAATGAAAACAGACAATAAACGAACGAATAAAAGGAAGACGACACAATGAATCGAGAGAAAAAAAAGAAAGCAATCGAGAGTCTAAATTGGGAAAGTAGCGAAACGGAA
>NEWO01000176.1:888132-918683 GCA_003013225.1 Phalaenopsis aphrodite
TTACGACCTTGCAAGATGATTCATATATAACGACCGTTATATATGTGTTTATGTGTCGGACATAAGCACATAAAACCAAACCAAGAAGCAAGGAAAACGAACTAAAAAGAAATAAATGAAAAAAAAGAAAGACTAACCTACCTCCAAAACCAGTTTAAAAAAGGAAGTCAAGATGGTAGGAGGGTTAGCCTCAAATATTCACCCAATGGGACTCCTCGAATCGACAACAAAGTGTGACACACCTATCAATGCTAGCTCCCCCTTTCCAAGCTACCGATGTAACAATCTGAAAGAGTTGTATCAAAAGGCTTCAAATGCTAGCCCAAAACACTCCAAAAGGCACATTTTAAAAGATTCCAGTTGCTCCCAAATTTTTCCAAATACCAAAAGGATTCTCTCTTTTTTTTCTTGCAATCAATTCAGCCCAAAAAGTTGGGCTGTGAACTATCCCCAAACATCTAGCAGACTGATCTTCGAAAAGGGGCACCCGAATTCTTCCAAACACAAAGATTAAAACGTTCCAATTAACAAAGACTAATACAATCAATTCCACTTCAAACCAAAAGCTCCCGTGAGGTATAAACCCAACACAACACAGTGGAACCCAAGCAGGTGCAAACTACTAGGGGCAGTAGGGGAACCAAATAGATGCTCATGGCTAGGGGCAGCAGGGGAGCCACCAGCCAACACCAAGAGAGCCCAAACAGCAGATTTCAGGTAAGGACAGCAAGGGCGCCACCCAAAACCAACACAAAAGAACCCAACCAAGAGATGTCGGGTAAGGGCAGCAAGGGCGCCACCCAAAACCCGCACAATAGAGCCCAGATGGCAGGTTCAGGTAGGGACAAGAAGGGAACCACCCAAAACCAACAAAAAAGAATCCAACCAGTAGATGTCCGGTAAGAACAACAAGGACAACACCAGAACCAACACAATAGAGCCCAACTAGCAGGTTTAGGATAGGGGGACAACAAAGCAAACAAACCCAAATCAGCAGGGAGTACCAACCAGCAGGCTACGAGTGAAGGCAGCTGGAGAAACAATCCAAACCAACATAAAAGGAAGCCTCAAATAGCAGGCTTCAGGTAGGGGGAGCAAAGCAACGACCCACGACAACACAAGGAACCCAAATAGCTGATCTCACCACCAAAACCAACACAAGGAGGCCACAATAATGATTTCAAAAAGATCCAACAGGGGAAAATAATCCAAATTAACACAGAGAAGCTCCAGCAAGGCACTCAAATAAAGCGACCAAGGAAAACAATTCAAACTAAGACAAGGGAGCTCCAACAAGTCTCTCAAATAGAACTAGCAACAGAGAAGAGAAAATAAAACTCCACATGCTCCAAAGCCAACAAAAAGTAACCAATTGCACATATGTTTCGAATAGGGAGGGCGGCAACAAAGAAGCACAAACTGAAAATTCAACAGCCCCAAATTAAATTTTCCAAAAGCCCCAACGTTAAAGAAGTCCAACGAGGAAAACAACGATCTTATGAGGCTGAAACAACCTTTAACTTCAGCATAAATGTACAGGTGAAGTAAGAACACAATGAAGGAGGTTGTGCGTGCATAAGAATTGAATTGTGCTTTTTTTATAAGCCTGCATCCTTAGCTAAACAAACATCCCAAAGCAATTAAAACAGACCCAACAGAAGTGCTAATGATATAAACATCCATAAAAAACTAATAACAGCTTTAAAATGAAGTACCAGCTAAGGTAAACAAACCTCCTGTATCACATTCTTGACCCAACAACATGAAGCATTTAGATTAGAGCCAACAGAAACGCTAAGAATCTAGCAACTAAAGGCAATTTCAGCATGATATTCCAGCCAGGACAAACAACCCGCTGCACATATAGAAATTCCCCTTTTTTGAAGAGAAGAAACTTGCTCAAAGCTTATGTCAAGCAAAGAAGAAAAGCAGAGGAGGAGAAATGTACCTCGCTTGAGCCTTTGCAAAATAACAGAAGAAAATCACAGAACTTTCCAAACACCAGACTCACAAGCACGAGAAGCGAATCTGACAGTCTCCCCAAGCTCCCAAATTTCGTAACCTCACAACCCTTCTCCAAGAGGGGTTTTTACAACAGAGGAGAGGAGGAGTGGAAGAGCGGAAGAAGGAGATCGCTAAGTCCGACGCAGTTCAGTAAAGAGGAGACTTCGGCGGCCAGATCCATAGAGATCAGTGAGTCGGGGCCTCGGCTCACAAATGAGGAGCGTTTGTCCAAGGATGGGGAGTCTTGGGAAGGAGGATAGAGCGAAGTAGCCGAGGGTCTCGAGATAGAGATTATCGGGCAAAGGGTGTCGGGCGCAGAGCAAGAGATCAAAGAGGGAGAAGAAGCGGGAAAAAGAATGTTGGCTAGGGCTGGCTCGCGAGTCGGGCATGCGAATTAGGGATTTAGGAAAATAAATCCCCCTATCTTATATCACTATATGAATATATATATATATATATATATATATATATATATATATATATATATATAGTATAATAAAAGATATTTAAATTTCTCTGATTCACTCATCTCCGCTCGTGCACGAGGTCACATCAAAATGGGTGTCATCCTTAGCTAAATTCGACGTCTCGGGCACACCGGCGCGGTCTGTTTCGTCATTCGGGATGCTCGGTCAACTTCGTCGACAGTCAGGTCGAAAACACGTCAAATTCAAATTTCTTTTGAAATTATCACTCGTTCCAGCAATTGATTCGAGTTTGATCAATCATGAAGCCTTTTGCGGGTGCAAGTGACGTGAATTTCAATAATTATATGCATCGACACATGAATTGGGGTATTCGTGTATCATGAGTGTGCGCGGACGACAATAATGGTTTCCTAAGGCTTTAGATCGTATGGATACTTGACTTGCGTTTCGTCTCGATGGTTTTAATCAACACAACCAAACGTCGAGGATTTAGAACTGGCCAAATGAAACTGTAAGGAGTTAATAAACGACTCGAATTTCTAATTGGTGTAGGTCCCAGACTAGTCCTCTAAGAGAGTCATTAGGAAACCCCAAGGCTAGATCCTAGGTTCTAAGAAGAGTAAGAGACCTCACAAAAAATGAGGTAAACAAATGAACCCCCGATAGGTGTAGTGTGCAGTACAAGCATGTTGCGCCTATTGGCATTGACCGAAGTGATTAATAGAACCATCCAAAAGGATGTGAAAATATCAATATCAAGAGTTGAAATTGAGTTAAGTTGGATTTCCGCTAGGGATTAGCAAGTTTATTTTTCAAATTGTGATTGTAAATTTGAGCTTTCAAATTTCAATATCGATTTGATTTAATAGAAAACATAGCGCTAGGAAGGGATCCTAAAACAACGCGGAATCGGATGTCAGAATCTTTATCCTCTAAAGTCTAATATGAATCATTGCGATAGATAAAGTCTAAAGCAATGTGGAATCGGATGTCAGAATCCTCATCCTCTAAAATTTGATATGGATCATTGCGATAGAGGAATGTCTAAAGCAATGTGGAATCGGATGTCAGAATCCTTATCCTCTAAAATTTAATATGAATCATTGTGATAGAGGAATGTCTAAAGCAATACAGTATCGAATGTTGTGATCCTCAACCTCTAAAATATAATGTGAGTCATTGCGATAGATGAATGTCTAAAGCAATGTGGTATCGAATGTTGTGATCCTCAACCTCTAAAATATAGTGTGAATCATTACGATAGATGAATGTCTAAAGCAATGTGGTATCGGCTGTTGTGATCCTCAACCTCTAAAATATAGTGTGAATCATTGCAATAGAGTAATGTCTAAAGCAATGCAGTATCATACGTTGTGATCCTCAACCTATAAAATATAGTGCGAACCATTGCAATAGAAGAATGTCTAAAGAAATACGGTATCGGACGCTGTGATCCTCAACCTCTAAAATATAGTGTGAACCATTGCGTGTGAACCATTGCGATGGAAGAATGTCTAAAGCAATGCGGTATCGAACACTATGATCCTCAACCTCTAGAATATAATGTGAACCATTGCGATAGATGAATGTCTAAAACAATGTGGTATCAGGCGCTATGATCCTCAACATCTAAAATTTGATATAAATCATTGCAATTGGATGGGCTCCTAAAGCAATGCGGGAGGAAATGCTGTCCCATATCAAACAAACCGCCATTCCTCATACAAACGGGCAATAGACAATGAAGAGTGTGGTTCTACGTAGATGGAACCAGCTAGCCATTTCCACACGAGAAAGATGACCCAAAGTCCCTGTGGAAGGAAACTTTGAGCCGAGAGGTGACGTTGGTGATAGGTTGAGAAAACTCAACTTGACCAAGTCGAAACTGAAGTTCGCAATTTTAATTTCGATTTTTATTTTGTTTGATGTGATCTATTTTGTGAGTTTTTATTTATTTGAAAATTTTGTTTTTGGTCCCAGTTCCAGACACATGTGGCATCGGTGCTTCTAAGAACAAGATCTTTGTCTTTGAAACATCACGACACACGATGCTCCTAAGGTATTGTCGACTGATCAGAAACATGTAAAAAAATAACCCATCCTTTAAGGTGCTATGAGAATTGTATTTTTTCAAGTACACATAAAAATGTGTTATTTCAAAGGATATCGCAGTTCGAGAGGTTTCGACTATGTGGCTCCGCTGTTGTTCGTATCTTTTTCATCACCACTCTTATATAAATTGTTCATGTTGTCTCAAAGGAACACCTTGATGTTCTCGAATCGAAGTCATAGTTGATGTCCCTGTATTGAAATTGCAATTGAATTTTCTGGGTCACGTAACTCGTTCCTGAGTATAATATTAAAAGAATCTGCTTAAGAGATTCTTTTTTTTTCTTAAAATGAAAAGTGAGATATTATAGCTCATTCGAAAGTTAAGACCCAATCAGAGTTCTTAAAGTGAATGACATGATCATTAGAGCATCAATTTCATTTGTCCCTTAAGTCATAATTTTGTCAAAATACCATAAATTTGTTACATTGAATGCACTTTTCTTGATTGTGCTCCTGATGGGCTTTGAGCATACAACGTAAACTATTCCAAAAAAAAAATTTCTTCTTCATTTGATATCAAATTGTCTACATAATTTTGAACGAACTCCGAACTATGGCGGGAGGTTCGGGACCCACTACCCGCTGTCTTGCTGATGTCCATTCTCGAGAACTAAAACAATTGGATCGGCTGAAATTATATTTGTGGAACCTCTTTCAGATTCTTTAAAATGTTCTTTCGGGATTGTTATGTTCCCATTTATGAAATTCTTTTCGAGCTACTCTTTGAAGCTGAAACCGTCATTTATGGTATGTTCAACCAGTTTGTGATATAGGCAACACTGGGGGAGATCCCTCTTATCGATCTCATCTAGTTTTTTTGGCTCTGGCAGCCTGAATTCAGGTTTTTTGACCAAATCCTGAAATATTTCTTCCACTACTTCTTTCTTGAATGAATGTTCCTTATTTAGAAATTATCTGATCGTAAGAGGCAATTTGCTGACTACGTGTTGAGACGGCTGTTGAGCATGATGTTGAAGACATTTGTGGGCCTGTTGAGGCCGCTTTAATTGTATCTGTAATGGTCGTTTCTCCTTAACAACCATTATTACTGTCCCAGATTTCTCTTCTATCCTCTTCTCCATTCTGCTGATTCGCAAATTTTGTTGTTGAATGGCCATTTGTAATTCATCCATGACGTTCTCCTCGATGGGAAATAGAGTGTCGTGCGAAGATGAGGTGGACCTGGCTTCAATAACATTGATTTCCGAGAACCCCTCAAACCATGTATTATGTTGGGTTGTAATCATCATCGTCGGCATTGTTCCTTTGTTCTTCGGTTAATTGTGCAACATCGGCTCTAAGTCTTTCCAGAGCGGCCTCAATCGATTTTGCTTTAGTTATTTTGAGGTCAATTGGAGTATCCTGATGCGCAACTCTTCCTGGGTTAGACTCTGTTGTAGTTGTAGTAGCGGTTGTCGAAATGTCAGACTCAGAATCCTTTTTAGGAGAATAACCTTCCGACTACTCCCGTAGTATCGATCCGGCGACCCTAGGTCTCTGTCATTTCTCGTTTGATACTGACACTCCAAGGCAGGATATTCATTTGGTGACATTGGCCCGTTGGACAAAAGTGTGGTCCCTGGTCTGTGTACCAGATATGTTGTCAAGCAATTCCTTATCTTTATTCGAGGTCATAGTCTTATTCTTTGTGGTGACAGAAATGGTTCGGACCTGGTTTAAAGTTTTTATTGGCGAATTGGACCAAGATGTTCTCCATTCATCCTCAAGTGCATGAGGGTCAGTTGGAATCATTGGATCAACCGAAATCATATTAATGGAACCTCTTTCAGGATCTCTTAAATATTCTTTCGGGATCGTTATGTTCTCATTCCTGAAGTTCTCCTCAAGCCAATCTTTAAAACTGAAGCACTCCTCTGAGGTGTCTGGTGCATCTGTGATATGAGCAGTATCTCGAATGTCCCATCTTGTTAACCTCGTCTGGTCTCTTTGGTTCGAGCAACCTAAATTTCGGGTTTTTGATTAGATTGCGGAACATATTTTTCACTACTTCAACTTTGAAAGAGCATATCATGCTTGATCGATCAATCAAGGTTAGAAGTTTTTTTTCATCTTTATGATAAAAACTTTGTCGATATGCTTGTTGATTATGTTGTTAATCCCGTCGTTGGTGCCGTCGAGGTCGTCCAACCTGTAATTGCAACGGTCGTTTGCCTTTGCCAATTACTGCCATTGTTCCAGCCTCCTCAGTTGTATTCGCTAGCTTTGGTTTCTTGATCTTTTCTAGAAAACCGAATTGATTTGCTTCTTCTTGAAGATTTTGAGCTTTGCTAAGTAGTTTTTTGAATGTCTTTATTGTAAATCCTTTGAGAAGGAGTGCAATCGGCCCATGAATAATTTTTAACAGGATTTCAACTGAATGCTGCTCCTGGAGTTGTGGTTCACATCTCATGCTTAAATTTCTCCATCACAGAATATAGTCCACCAGAGTCTCGTTCGGCTTTTGTTTCTTCACCACGAGATCAACAATGGTGATATGGTGCTAAGCTCGAGCGAACCGCTTGACAACAAAGTTTTCCATTTCTGCGAACGTCTTTACTGGACCATTTGGTAGCTCTGCATACCAATCAAAAGCAATTCCGAAAGGCTGCTAACAAACTGGCGGAACAACAAAGCGTCATTACCCCTCGCGTTGCAGCAACTCACTCGGAAGTGTGCAATATGTTGTCGAGGGTTTCCCTTTCCATCAAAAGTCATGAACATAGATGGATTGAAACCCATGGGATATTGGACAGCATCAAACTCTTCCAGATAGGGTCTACCCTTCAGAATTGATGCCCCTCCTTTGGATTGAGTCAGGGATTCTTTCACTTGATGTTCTACCATTTGTTTGATCTTCATTTCAGGTATTAGACTTATGTGTGATTTGACTTATTATGCCACCAAATATATGGCTTTTTTGGATTATGTGTGATCTGACTTATCATGCCACCAAATATACAATGTTTGGTCATGTGTGAGCAAGGACCATAAGTTTTCATACCAATCTCAGATACATCTCCTTATCAACATTTAATTCATTTGCTTCCCCCAAATTTTTATTTGACACAATAGATGTAAGAGCTTGTTTGCATTCTATTTTTTCAATTCTTTTCAATAGATATATAATATATTTTTGCTCACAGATAAATAACCTTTCCTTTGAATATGAAACCTCATCTCCAAGGAAATAACTCAATTGCCACAATTTTTTTTCTGATCTTCATCATTTTGGGGAACAATAATATCATAAGAATGTAGTACGAATGTTGTAACTCCCCGTTGATGGAGTGTTTTATGAAGAATATATGATCTCATTGACTTCGTTTGCATCTAATTCCCTTAACTACTTTGTAAAAGCTCCCAAACCAGCTCTAAATGATTGTTTAGGCCATATAAACTCTCTTCTGGTCCTCAAAGCTCGCTTAGCTATCCCTTCAAATCCTCTGGGAATAGTCATACATAATTACAAATTTCTTCTTTTAAATCCCTATGTAAGAAATCATTCTTGTTTTCATACTGTTAATGATGGCAGTTAAAATGTGATGCTAGATATAAAAGAGTTTTTATTGTGTTCACAATCTTTATTACATGGGCAAATATCTTATGATAATCAATTTCATATATTTGTGAACCTTCTAGCCAATCTTGTTTTGTATTTTTTTAATATATCCTTCTAAATTGTATTTCAAAGTGAATATCTTCTGAAACCTACTATAATTTTCCTTTAAAATTTTAACAATCTTACATATTTCATTTTTTTTTTCAATCAATCCATTTCTCTCCGATAGAGTTTCTCCATTTTTTGAAAGCTAGAAAAGGACAAGGACATATTATTAATGATACTATTTAAGGGATTAGCTGGATGTAATTATGGTGTACTAAATTAAAAATGTCAGGGATTTAAAAATTTTTGTGTTTGGTTTTAGAAATTTAAAATGCGGTGTAAATTTTCAAATGTTCCTAAACTCAGGGCAGGTCTGCTTCTACTTTTCGGCCTGTGTTCTGAGCCAGGACACAATTTATCACGTATAAATCTCGCGTTCAATGGTTCGCACATCAACCCATGGCCCAAATTTCATGATATGTCAAAACCGCAGCTATCAACTCGCGTCCCGCATTCCAGCTGGTTCACTTTCCTGATTTATTTATACGATACACCCTTAATCAAATTGGCGTGAATGGAGGGAGGGGCATAGGATATTCCTAGGAAATATGTCTTCTTGACGCTGCCTAATATTTCTTTTATCAGCTACCTCATTATAGGAGAAATTTACATTTCTTTTCTCAACTACCTTACTGACGTTGCCTAATATCTTTTTCTCTCGGACATTTATCCACTCACAACACAACACTTTCAAAAATGAATTTTTCAAACACAACTGCTTCTAGAATAACACCTTTTAAGCAATTGATTTTCGACAGCAGTTTTCGAACTGAGATTTCATACAATCACAACCGAAGAAAACGCACGCTCAATCTATCATTAATTTCAAGTGTATTTCAAATATGTCAAAATTGGCCAATTTTAAAGCACATAGAAGAAACATGTAAGATGCCACTCGCCACCATTGGCTGTCGCCCGTCTCCCGCCGCCATTCTCGTCGATAACGACCACCTGGTGCCGCATACCGCCACTATCGGTCCCACCCGCCGTCATCCATAACCCCAACCCACTGATCAGCACCTCCAGCCACTGCCTTCAACCGCTTGTTGTCATGCTTAGATTGATTTTATTTTATTTCCCCAACACAAAAGTTAAACTCAATGCATTTGTTTTACAACAAATCAGGCAACTCCAAAATATTTCAAATACACCACAATTCAATTACACCGCATATTTTCAGCAAACTAAATGACCTCTAAAGCATTCACGTTTTGAAAATAGGTAGAGTATGTCCATTTGCTTTGCAAGTTCAATCTTCTTCCTAAAACTTAAACCTTCAAAATAATGAAAAGAATAAAAAAAGCACATCTTAGATATTTTAAAATCCTTTGATTTGGAATGAGACTTTCCAAAACATAAAAAATATGAAGGATCTTTCAAGGATTGGAGAAGTTCTAACATGTGTATCTCTGAGGAAGAGAACAACAACAACAACAAGCCTTTATCCCACTAAGTGGGGTCGGCTACATGAATCATTTTTCTTCATTACGTCCTATTGAGTCATGTTTTCATTTAATTATAATAAATTAAGATCATTTTTTATACAATATGCCCAAGACTTTTTAGGTCTACCTCTCCATTTCTTAACGTAAGTCGAGTCTAAAACATCTACTCTCCTAACCTGACCATCAGATGGTCAACGTTTAATGTGACCTAACCATCTAAGACGTCTCTCTCTAATTTTGTCTGCCACTGGATCTACACCAACCCTATCAGAGATATATTCATTTCACATTTTGTCTCTAAGTGTAAAGCCACTCGTCCACCTAAGCATTCTCATCCCGGCAACACTTAACTTAGTTTTATGCTTCCCTTTTAAAGGCCAACATTCAGCACCATAGAGCATTGCAGGTATCAACACTATCTTATAAAATTTTCATTTCAGTCTAAGCGGTACTTTTCTATCACACAATCGACCAGAAGCATTCCTCCACTTCAACCAACTAACTTGAATTCTACTAGTAACATCCCCAACCATATCACCATCACTTTGAACAATAAAATGTTTGTTAATTCTAAAAAATGGAGTGTAAGAGCTAAGATACTGAGTTGTGAGTCATGGATCAATGGTTGAGTCAATTATCCAACAGTTGGTCAAACTTTTCTGATGCATGAACCCAAAAGAAAATAGAAACTTATATGAGAGTACTAATGTGTACTAGAAGTATTCTTCTAAATGGATCCTATCAAACCTCTTGAGTTTTCAATACCTCACTATGAAGTCCTCCTTTCTCATGTCATTCAGTATGGCGGATTTACTCTACCAAGCGAGACTGAGATTGACACTAAAAATTTCATAATTACTGACAAACTTTTCAGTCATAATAACTGTTGCAAATTTTTTAACAAGCTTTCATCACAACATTGGCAAATTACAAATGAAACATCATCACAATTAAGATGGATCATAGACATAATGCCAGTGAGGCATGAAACACTTACGATCAAATTTTCCATAGTTCAAAATATCTAATAAAATCAAACCTACTTATATATATTTTCTACAAAACAATTGTCAGTACAGAGGCATTACTGACTATTAAAATTTAAAACTTCAAAAATTACATATAATTGTGAATAGTTTTCAAATATTACATACGAATTGACATATAGATCAACTACTCTAGTTTTAACTTCCAGGGTCATATCCTTTGTAAGATGTTGTTAACAATTGCACCACTTCAACATAAGCATATGAATCCTTAAGTTTTCCAAACATTCACCTCATCTCACTGGATTAATCAATTATATATAATTACATAAAACATGGTCAAAATCATAATAGGGATGAGAGAAAGAGATGAGATAATTAACAAAAGGGATCGATAAGACGTTACCCCAAAAAACCATTGTTTTAATACTGTCACCACAGCACACTACACTAATGCTTTTGCATAATTTATTCCTTTCTAAATTTCATCTCATATTTTCTTTATAATTCAATCCTAGAACTAAAACTTTCTATAAACAGTATTTTTTGGCATTTTTCCTTACCACCTAATTCATATGCATTTACATATCTAGCGCCTAAATTTTGCATTTTACACCATCCAAATCCTTAATAACATATCAAAAAGCCCACTATTCTAACTTTTAAAAAAACAAGCCATCTTCCCGTTGTTTTCTCGTTTTCTAAGAACATGAAAACTCCTTTGAAACATTTGTGCTAGAGTTTAAAGTTGAAGAAGAAAATCAAAATAAAAATAAGAGAAAAATGCACTGGACTGAAAGAAGATTGCAAGCAAACAAGATGGAAAAACAAACAAAAAACAGTCGAGTATGTGGCGAAGGAAAATAATAAAAATTAACAAAGTAGCTCGCACAAGGGAGCTCTTCGTTTCAAATAACTAATGGGGAAGGGAAAGGGACCAAATAGAATCTTTTGTCGGTACTAAATTCAGGCTGATGGAAAATTCATCATTCGCCTGATAGTCTCAAAAAGGGTAATGAAATGCCTATCAGAACCTTCCACGATCTATCCATTTTTACAAAGATTAGTTTGATAACCTATGAAAATTGTCATCGGTAAAATCTATCAAAAATTTAGAATTTTCTTGTAGTCTGAGACACCTAATGACCTATCAAAAATTAAGAATTTCTTGTACTCTGAGACACCAAATGGCCTCCTCAGTTTTCCATTTTGGTGAGTACAAATCTGAGAACAGGATTGCGAAGAAGAAAGTTTTTGGACTTACCAGGTTGTATATTGCTGAGAAGATGTTGCTGCATTTTTTAGAACAAGCTATTATTTTAGAGCCATTATTGAAGCAGAAGAAGACTGCAACAACCGCGGGGTTGCTACAGTAATATAGATTTGTGATTGGAAATTGGAATTGACTGCAGCAAAAAGACCGTAGTAATAGAGGTTGCAGTTGCGGTAGTATATGCAGTAATGAAGGTTATTGTTAGGTTTAGTAGGCTGAGAAAAAAAGGCATAGGGCTCTAATATTATCTGGAGAGCACAAGAACAGGATAGCTTTTTTCTTACTCTTCAGTCACTTGATACAAGGAAATATATAAAGTGATTTTAACAAAAAGAAATAAGGAAAATAGTCTACATCAAAACATGAAAAAAATATATGCTTATACAAATAACATTCTATTTTGAATATATACTACTATATTTTAAATTCAGGCTCAAAATATGCTTTCACGCCCAAAAAAGTTTAGAATTTTTTTAAACTTACACACAGATTCATATATACTGGGCTTTGAATTGGATACAAACATCCCAATTACTACCCCAAGTAAGCTCATAAATGAATATTTTTTCCCCTGGCAAATATCTGTGGCATTTTGATTCCTTTCCTCGAAATGAATCAAAGAGACCCATGTTTCCTTCCATGACATGAATATGTGAATTCTAATTCTAGCACAAAACAATAGACAGAGATAGCAGGACATAGATTTATTCTCATCATATAAAGCTACCCCTCTCCCCTTCTTGCAAAATAAGCCCTAACCCCAATACATTATTAAGTTAAACGCTTCACTTATAATTGGCTCCAAATACTAGAAATAAAAAATGCATCAACAAATACAAAAGGATCTTCTACAATTTAACTCACAGTCATCATATTTACATATATAACCCTCTATCAGCAATTCCCAAGTAGCCATAAAAATACTCTAATAATCTTATTGACTGGCTTCTTAGCTTTATATTCTCATCATGACACTGGAGTATCCCTTTTCTAGGCTGCCAGTCCCGTCCAGCACACCCGCTCAATGGGGTCCATTTTTCTTATAACTTGTCTGATCTAGTGACCTTATTTCTAATTTGATTTATCATACTCAGAAATAGTGCAATATCAACACGGACTGTTGATCCTTCTCTAACTAAATCATAGATAGAGCGCCCTAGTCCATATTTATTTCAATTTTAATTTGCTGAATTTTGAAGAATTAACAATCGTATCTGGGTAAGATAATTGACCCAAAAAAAAGAAACAAAAAAAAAATGACAATGGACCAACACTAACATAAAGACAGAAATGAGTGTAAATCTTCTATAAAAAGGGAAAGCAATTTAAGAAAAAAACAAATGTTTCAGCAATCACAGATAGATAAGCAAATCAAGGAGCCCTTTTATGATGGCGAAGAAAAATGAAGAATTAAAAAGAAGAAATCTATAGATTGTGAAGAGAAATGAAAGTAGGTAAGGAGCGCATTACCTGCCATATGTTATGAGGGCTCGCATCCTCAGATGATTCTTCCGCTTCCATCTTCAATGGGGGTAAGTCAATTATTTGTCGTGGAAAAACTACCATGGAGGGAGAATTTCCAAGAAAAATTTCTCCTTCACTAATGACTGATGATTTTTCAGTTTTAGCAACCTGATCCAACCCATTATCTGTCATTGACCACATGCAGACTGGTAAACCTAATTTGTTTACAAGAAAATAAAGCATAAGAGACAATAACATCTCATAAATCTCATTAAATATCTAAATTACATCGCATGAAAAGAATGTAATGCATTAAAGTGGTAAAACAAGGTCCCTTCCTCATCATATTACATGCAAATATCAACCTTAAGACTATTAATAATTTTTAGCTTAATTTTAATCTACTCAATTTTTTAAGCATATAACAATATCATTTGAGTTAGCATAAGAACAAAGATAAATCATATACTCGAGAAGAGTTCAGGATAGATGCTACTATTTAACTCTCTTAGTTTTAGCATCTTCTTATATTTATCCTTATCCCTTTATTTCACAAGGTAGTTCCCTGATTAAAGCCAAACAGTCAGGCTCCTGTGGCCTAAAAAGAAGAGGAATTCTATGTTCTTTTACATCAAACAAAATTGTTCTCCACCTACCTCTTACTCTCTTATATGTGCATTTTATTTATTTTGTGTGTGGAGTGGAGAGCCGAAGCCCAGTGCAATCCTCAAAGTCGAACCAAATGAGATATAAATTTGCACTTCAATCAGTGAGACAAGAATTAAGTGCTTGCTCGCTCTTTTTCCTTTTCTCATTTTACCCGATAACACGCGAAGAATGTCCAAAAGCTAAGCATTGAAAACTAAAAATGTAATCCAAACCAAACAAACTATACTTGAGGAATTAATTAGTTATACTTGCACACAAAACAAATACCCTATCTGTTTATCATTGGCACAAAATAAAAACCTCATCCAAGTTATATAAAAAACAATCTTAAAGGCACCACAAACAAAGTAGAAGAGGTTTTGCATGATGACTTCATCTACAAGTATCTTAAAATATTATTCCTTATGAATATGATGCTAAGCTGAAAAATATAATTCATGTCATATGCAATTTTGATTTATTTTTCATTACATATTTATATCTAGTAATAATTGGAAGCCTCGCCTACAATATCTAGAACAAATCCTTGAGAATTTATTTGACTACTAGCCCTTACGTAACCTCAGAAATTGCAAAATAGCTTGCCTTCAACTATTTATCTAAGATTAGCTTTGCTGTAGGAAAAAGCGAGTCAAAATTTGGGTCTTAAAATCAAAGTTATACAGGAATGGCGAAGATCAAAAATGGTAAATGGAGTCAGGTCTTTATGAGTGCTCATGCGTGCATTAACTTCAATCATCGCTTAACAATAAGAGCTGCCTTCTTATATCGTCTCATTGAGTCTAGCTGAAATTCTGAATTGGAGAAGAAGGGAAGAAAAATTCCAATTATTGAAAGGATCGCACAATCACCTGTCTTAGTCTTTCCTAATTTACAAAGGCCCTTCGAGTTGTACGTTGAGGCTTAAAACTACGAATTCAAAA
Organism: Phalaenopsis aphrodite; assembly: GCA_003013225.1. NCBI lineage: Eukaryota > Viridiplantae > Streptophyta > Magnoliopsida > Asparagales > Orchidaceae > Phalaenopsis > Phalaenopsis aphrodite. The sequence goes on from NEWO01000176.1 coordinate 903,101, forward strand.
AGTAATGATATATATGGGAAACCTATAGCATATCTGATATCACCCTAAGATGTTAGAAGCCCATAAGTAGTATCCAACTTATCACAAAATTGCTACTTCCCTGCATTAAATGGTGAAGTATTTGAGGCAATATCTCTTAAAGAAAGAAACTAATGCATATTAATGATCAAACACCTTAATAAATTAAAATTAGCCCAAATTAAACATAGCAAAGAATATGAAGCAGATAAAACAACAATAGTAGTTCAATCTGGTGATAACCTACAGAAAGGGTGTGCAAAACAAAATGGGTGGCATGCTGTTTTGACCTCCAAATCATATAATAGATTTATGTGTTATTTCCTAAATTCAACCATTGTACAATGCAAAGTACATAAAATTATACCAAGTGATACAAAGCATGAGGAAGAATTTAAATTGTTGGATTAAAATCAGTGAGCTACCTAGCATGAAGATGCCCTCTAATATGGTCATTCTTCCATTATGCATAATCGTGACTACTAAAACTTATTGAGATGTGGGAAGTCCACACCTCAACATGGAAAAGATATTTTGGAGAAAGAAAGACTCTTCTTGATAAGAAAATGTATATTTATTGGCTTAAAAAGCACTTGGAGTTATAATAATTTGTAAACAGTTGCGTTTTGAGTAGTACTTCCAAATCTCCTAATTGAGAAGTAAGCTAGTGTACAACATTTCCAACTCTTATTTGATCTTGAGGAACATGTCCATGACTTTCCGTCTCAAATTATGCAGACTAAAAGAAGTTGAGATTATCGATTTGTTATTGTTGATAGTTTTAGCAAAATGCTTGCATAAATCTGCAAAAAAAATTCCATGTGAAAATAGCAATCAATTATCTTTATAGATACCACTCTGCTTCTCAATGGATAACTGATAGAAGCGAAGAACAACTTTCCACCAAAAAAAAAAGTCAAGCAAAACTGCTGAGAAAATACATTAGAAAGAAATCAGTATCAACAGCTCTATGATAAAAACATTTCATAAAACAAGTTCTCTAAGCTAGGAATACATGGATCTACATTGAAATCTCAATTCGAGGATGCCATAGTTTCTTCCCTAACATTCCATTTGATTTAAAATACTCAATTTGAAAAGTTGAATAAAGGTTGAAGTGACGCAAGCAGTCTCACAACAAATGAAAAGATCGGAATATGCAATATGACTCCATGCACATTTTAAGAAGAAGAGTTAGTATAAGTGCACCAAGACAAAGAGAAGCTCAATAGAGCATATAAGAAGGTTAAGCCAATCAGATGGGAACCATGCAGAATCAAAAAAGAGTTTGGAGAAAATGACTTCAAGCTATACCACTAATTCAGATGCTTTTTTTTTTTGTGATGAATGTTGGAATCATTTGATGATTGTTCAAGCTTCTTTGCTTAACTATGATGAAAAGCGAGAAAAGCACCGCTTATTGCAGAAGATCATAGTGTATCACAATAAATACCTATAAAAAATAATGCATCAAGGAGAAGAAGGTCATGCATGCAAATTTTGGAGTAAATAAGACTGTCAAGATTGCAAAGAAATAATAGAACTAAAATCAAACCAAGTGGCACACAAACGAGTGCAAAGAGGGAATTCCCACATCTTAGTTATAATTACATTAAAGAGGGGGAGTCATAATACACATAACACCACTTACATTATGTCATGAGAGGTTACATGATTTGATTAGGTGAGAATCTACAACAAATAGCTAGCTCAAATAGGAGTATTTGGGTACCAAAGCTATGGGCGTAAATATGAATGCATAAAGACGGTATGGAGGCAAGAGAAGGCAGATATTTGGCTAGTATTTTGTACTAAAATGTCTCTCAATACTCAAACAGTGACAAATTTGTATTCCTATTTTTTTTTATGGTAAAAAATTAAACTGGGCTAGTTCTCGTGATTTTTTGCTTCAAAATTATCAGCTTATTTTAGTGTATTCTTTTTCTAACATTTTCAAGCTGCAACTGAAACCAAAAATACGATCTAGAAGTTGCTCTACAAATCAACTTTTTGTTTGCTTAGAGCTTAGAAAAGCTTCAAACCAGCTTAAGCACTTCAACCCAACCAAGTAGTCCAATATGACATTTCTTAAGCAAACAATTTTAAGTTTGGTTTACCTCAACTTAAGGCTAAAGCAGAACCAAAAGGCAAATTTGGTGGATGTTTAGCACAAACTTAAGCATTTAAGCTTACCTCGCATTATAATTAACTAAATTTAAATTAAAGTAAGTTTAAAACTTATTAAACTGAATAAAATCAAAATTAAACTTCTTTTTCAGATTAACTAAGCTTATCTTTTCAAAGTGATTGAACTTGTATCTTCAAAAAAATTACCCAAACTTTTCAAAATTAAGTTAATTAGAAAAAGTGGTTCTAAATTATTTAAAAATTTAATTGTCATAAATTTATAATCATACTTTAAGTTCTTATTCGAAAATTTATACACTATGGGGAACCATGATGAGAAAAATCAATGAGCTTAAGCTAAATAACGATCAAATAAAATTTTTAACATGGTTTAGACTCGGTTAGGTTAAAATCCCTTCACCCGGCTTAACTTATCGTCGCTTAAGCCCCCATCACACAGGCCCTGCGCTTAACGAATGGCGTTCTCATTCTCCATAAATTAAGATGAGGAAGAAAGGAGCATCTTTGCAGTCGAGGGTTCAGGATTTACCTCGCAGTTGCGCCGCCGAGGCAGAGTTCGGTCGAGAGTTGAGAAGACGGCGGAAACGATACCGAGCATGAACAGCCCAATCTTTTCGAAGCATGCCCGGCCATTATCTTTAATAAATGTTAGGAAATTTACATATATGCCATAAATTTCTATGAAAATTGCACGCATACCATACAATTTCTAATTAGTTTAATATCCAACATTTAATGTTTCCATGCTTAGTGTCTTAATCACACTCCAAAATGTATTATCACTTTAAAAAATTAATATTAATATTTTTGCATAATATTAAATATTTGGATGTTATGTAAATAAATGTTAAAATTTAAGTATTATATGCATTAATATATTAGAATTGTGTTTTAGTACTCATGTAAATCATGTTATAACTGAAAGGCGAAGCGAGGTGTTCTGCTAGGGTTTGGTAACTTTGAGGCATTTTTTGATGTCCTTTAGTTCTAGTTTACTAAACCGCATGAGTGATCCGTAGATTTATTCGAAATGAAATGACAAAAGCTCACGTTAGAGTAATATGTGGAGCCATGGTGGATGCGGGATGAGAGGATCTGCGAGAGTATAAGTTCAACAACAAAATGTGGAATGTAGGTGGGGAGTCGCGGCTTGGAGTAGGTAATAAACCACGCCACATCTTATTAAACATGTACACAATGCGTTATACAAACACCAAAAATCATGTTTCCACACCGCGCCACCCTGCAAATTAGCTAGTAGGAGGCAGACGACGGGTTAGGCTACTCTAACTCATCGGCGAAAAGAGTTGAGGGGCAGAAAAGCATGAACTCAGTGTAAGCATACATGTTTGCCATCTTCGGGCAACCTCATGAGAGGAAGGGTGTCAAACATGGTTGTTGTAGCGATAAGAAAGCATCGACTCGCATGGGATGATGAGATTGGGGGAGCAGAGGTATGTTTGTCATTATGAGTGAGTCTTTGCCACACCATGGGTTCGAAAGGCGATACACTCCGGCAACGTAGGGCATGATAAAATAAAATAAACATATTCTGTATTTTCAAATAAAATCTTTTGTGTGAATTTAAAAAAATTTTAATTTTTTTTATATTTGAAAGTTTCATTGTTCCACCTTTTTAAAATTAAAAAACTAGTTGAATCAACTTAGAAATGATGAAATTAAGCAACTATCTAGGCCCAATAAGGAAAAATACAATAGCTAAAACAAATACATAAAAAGTACTGTGATGAGAAAACCTTAAGTTGAAAAGTCTGTTCTAGTGGCGACGGTCCTACTGGTGGTTGAATAGAATCTGTAATGTAAAAATATTAAATAATGAATTTGACAAACAAACTCAATAAGTAAAAATTATTTATTAAGGCATAAACAACAAACAAAAGGAGACATACATTATGAACAACAAATAGAAACAATTACTTTGTGCATATATAACATCATGAAACAAAAAAGTGACACACTTATATAACGTCATGAAACAAAAAAAAAGGTGGCACACTAAATATATCAAAATATCATAAGAAAACATGCAATTAACTTTCTTATTATTATGCTTTTCATTTACATTTATGTAGTCAGTTTTAATAGACAATCTGAAATAAGGAATGTCAAATACCAATCCAAGGAAACTCAACAATTTCCTATAGATTCAAAACTTTGTGGGTTCATCGGCCTGACTAACCAATATTCAAAAGGTTTTCTTGACTTAGACAATATCACACACAAGCATATCCAATATATTTTTCAAGTATAATATGTAAAAAGTATGCTACTTTACACTCGATTTGTGATATGACAGTAATTCATATGCAATTTCATACCATTAGTGTGCAAGAAAATACAATATCATAATTAAAGGATTAATTCAAATATGCAAGCTTTTTATATTAATATTTTTAGACAATTGGTTGCATCATTATGAGCAATAATAGAAACATATAAAAATGCAACACAATAATTATAATTGATGAACCGAGATAAGACTATCAATCCAATGAAATAATTATGAAAACACTACAAAACAACAATGATTAACACCCTTAACAAAGATTGATACATTTATCCTCCAATAAAAGGTTGTTACTTACCTCAAGAAGCCCAAAAGCTTATTTTTAGGCGGTACTGGTTTTACTTGGCACCCCACCCCATTTAAATTTCAAATTTTAATTGTTTTTGCATTAACTTTCTTTTTTCTTGAATTTGGTTGTACCTTCTTCACATATTGCTATTATTTTTATTGTCATTTACTAAAATATTTCCAAAAGAAATAATTTATAACTCTATATGATTAGAATAATATTTAGTTACAATTTGATAAACAAACCATAAATGACATCTCCAAATCCTATCGATTCTTAAATCCCGATTATCCTCTGTTTGCCTTAAATCTCATGTTAGGAATCCCCTTGGGAGATGGATTTACGGGAATTAGGGAAGTTGATGTGCGATAGTGCCGGGGAGCAAGGGTGAAGAAGACAAGGGTTACCTTCCTCATTGGTTGTAGGTATGTGTGAATGACAAGAAGAGGAAGATGGAAGTTTCAAGTCTCTGTATACCGTGATCCTGCCGTTGCCTTCCTAGTTTGCTATATCTTAGACTGTATTGTGGGGGAGTTCGATCACGAAGGCGAAGGTTTTGGGTGAAATAAGAAGTGGATGCAGGCGAGGGTTTTGGAAGAGAGCAAAAATGAGGGATGCAGAAGTTGTGTGGTATGTACATTGATGAAAAAATTAATGTTCAGAGGACCTAAATTGTCAAATTATATGTCGGACTAGTTTCTATCATGAGTTTTGCATGAAGGATTTAATCAGGATCTATCACGTGTAGAAGTATCATATCTTAATAAAAAAAATAATTTAATGCTTCGATATTCATTTGGCATAATCTAATTCAAGTACTGATGCAAAACCAGAATAGGACCACTAATGCAGTAATTTTTTTCATTTTTCCTCCCCCTAATATATGAAAATTTGTAAGCGGCGACCATTCAGGCAGCCGAAAGATGGCCGGCCCTGAGACTCTCCTCGAGGCAGCGCTTGAGGTGCTAAACACGCCGGATCCCGTAGACAAGGCCAGGCTCGGCAACATCGCCGCCAATCGCTGGCTGCAAGGCGAAATCTCCATTCCTTTCCGTCAAGATGAAGATCTCCCTGTTCCCAATCGCCCAGCCCGTCTCTCCAATGTCCGCTTTTTCTACACACTGCCCTTATGCCCTAATCATTAACCAACTCGTTCTAATGCTGCTTCGACTCATACAGGTAAGGCTGGTTGCTCCCAGTCTAATGCCCAAGCTGGGGAAGGGAGGAAGCTTGCAGAGTCGCCAGGCCATGCTGCACAGCCTCGTCCACACGGAGAGCTGGGCAATCGATCTCTCGTGGGACATCATTGCTCGGTTTGGCAGGAAGGAATCGATGCCTAGGGATTTCTTCACCGATTTCGTTAAAGTGGCCCAGGACGAAGGGCGACACTTCTTACTTCTTGTCAGGAGACTGGAGGAGCTGGGCTCGTACTACGGAGCCTTTCCCGCCCACGATGGTCTCTGGGACTCTGCCATCCAGACTTCCCACGATCTCTCTGCCCGACTTGCCGTTGAGCACTGCGTACATGAGGTTCGGAGTAACTCTTTATGCTATTTGCACTTTGATTCTCGGATCCTCGCAGGCGACTATTGTGATTAGAAATGGCACTAGTTGCATATCTGAGTGTTGAGTATGATTTATGTATGTCCCTGGTGGTGATTGAGCGGGCAAATGGTCTGCCGCATTGAGGGAGCCCTCGGGTGGGTACAGCCAGATTTGGAGATGATGGTCATGACTAGACAGTTCAGGCAAGGTTCTTGCCTGCTACGGTCATTAACACAACATCAACGCTAGGCTCTCCTCGTGGCTTTGTGGTTGTGGGCATTAACGCCTACCGGGATAAGATGCTTTGAGGATACTAACGGCTAATTTCTAGCAAATTGTGGTTGAATTCTCTCAACGTACCTTCAGCCCATTATATGTCGTGCACAATGCCATAAGTTGATTGTAGGAGTGTCCCAAAGGTTTTGTACAGAATGAGGTGCTGAGAAGTAGAGAAAAGGGGGAACCTTTGGCGGGAGGGCTTGGGTGGCGGCTGCAAATAGGAGCACCTTTAACATGGAAAATGGTTATTAGAATTAGAGTTTTATCTTCTCTTTTTTGTGAAGATAGAAATCTATATAGAGAAATATTAAGTAATTTTCTGGTTGATTGATCTAGGTTTAGAATACTCTCATGACTGTGATTCTTGTGATTCATTGAGCAATGCAGGCTTTCAATAGCTTAAGGTGTAGTGAGCATGAAAATAACTCTTGGGAGGAAAGGGATAAAAAAAGATCACGACGAAAGATGACCTCTAGTGAATAATGGCTAGCCTTTGCTATTATGGCCGTCAGAATAGTTCGTTGTTTGCGAACAGTTCGTGTTCTGCTCGTTAAGAAGCTTGTGTTCGATTCGTTCGATAGGTTAAGGAGCCGAACACAAATAATTTATTTGTTCTCGGTATATAAACAAGCCGAACACGAACAAAGATTTATTCGTTCGTGTTTGGCTCGTTTTAACTCGAAATAATTAATGAACAATATTTCTAAAAAATTAATTGACTACAAGTCTGCAAAGATTCATAATTAACTAAAAGTATTAATTAAAAAATAGAATAAAGATATATTAAATTATATATGAATGATGATTTAATATAAATAATAAGATTTAAATCTCACCCCAACTCTTAACATCCTCGGGCTTCGTGACTATGGCCGTCAAAATGACTATTTGTTCGTGAACAACTCGTGTTTGGATTGCCAAGCAAACGAGCCGAAAATGAACACATTTTTTCTGCTCGAAATGTAAACGAGCTGAACACGAACAATGATATTTTTTAACAAGCCAACACGAGCTCCCTACTTGTTAGAGTAATTGGCTTCTATATAAATGGAGGAGCATTTGGATTTGATTGTGGTATGTTTTGGATGGGTGATCCGAAATTTGGTTGTGGGTTCTTATAGCCTATATCCTACAGTTGAAGCTGGCCATGCCCTTAAATTTTCACTCCCCTTTCATACATAATAGCCATTGACTTCACAATCTCATCATTGTGCTGAAATGCTCTACTATACCTATAGGCAACTTTGTCCCTTAGATTAGTCTGATGAAATATCTTGCTCTGGCTTGGTCTTAAAAAAAGGGAGAGCTTATAGGCCAATAGAAAGCTAATAAGATCCATGTTGACAATGAGGATAAAGTGTGCACTTTTAAAATCAACATCTTGATGCAAGGGAAGTTCAAGGAGAACCTTGTCATTCTGCTTAGAAAGTGCATTCACATTTTTGCTTGGTAGTGGACGACGGTGCTGGGAGTGGATGGTAATGTTGGCTTGTCATCACATATTTATGAGGCGAGCAAGCCAATCAATGATAGAAACTAAAAAGTTGCTATGGAGATAGTGACATAAATTTAAGAGTTCTATAAGTTTTTTACAGTGGCGTCTATTCACAATTTAAGAGTTTTATGATATTGAGTTGTCCTTCCATATTCTTATGCTTGAGAAGAATAATGGTAAGTGGAGCATGCATTACATTTTTCAAAACTTTTTGAGACATGCCCAAAAGATGGGTATAAACTTACCGCAAATGTGATGATAAACTTGGCCATAGATGTACTAAATAGGCCACCCAAACCCATTTATACACATAATTAAACCAACTAAAATTTATAATGGACATGGGTTAATCCGTTATTGCTGATAGATTTTGTTGGTCTATCATCCAATAAGGTCCATTAGACTGACTTCTATCCAATAAAAGTTTAACATAGAAACTCACTTGAGTTTTGAGTTAAACACAAACCAAACAAAATTATTTGCGCTAAATTTCTCGAGAAAGTTCTAGGATAAAAAATATTTTCAATTGATTTCTTATTTATGATAACACTATTGAAATTTGATTTGGACCAACCTAAATTTATGTACTATGCCATTGACACATAAGATAATCAAGTGATTAGGGCCAACTGATTTCAAATTACTTCCATTTGAGTCATCCCAATAGGGAATTTAAAGAGTTATGCTTACGGATTGAATGGTCTACCTAACTTATTTTGAAAATCTCACTTGGCTTTGAGGTTCCATGTTTTGAGCTTAATTGACATATTCAATGGTTAGTGATAGGGATGCTATACCATGAGAAGGATAATTTCATAAACTAATGATGGATTTTATTTTTTAATGTTTTGTTGTGTCCATTATGAATGCAAGTGTCACGTACTAAAGAATGATGAATATGATGTTCAAGGGCTAGTGGGAGGCAATGCCCTCATTAAAAGTATATGTGGAAGGAACATTTGCTTGAACTTAGTAAAACTTTGCCAATATTAGAAGGTATAATATTGATAACGTTGCATTTCAGTTGTGGTGCTTTGCTAAGTAGTGTTGTTGTTAAACTTAATATGTTTTTGAAGGCCGATTCAATTAAATGTAAAATCAACAACAAAAGATTGATGCAATTTTGCTACAAATTAATTCAGGACATATTGTCATGTTATAAAAAATTGAAAAGAGCACTCAGCTTTCTTGTGCTTCATGAAATTGATCATTTTGATGAGTACGAACCTTTGAAATTGTTTATAAAGCTTCCCCATATTTCACTCAAATTGTAACACAAGGAGAGGCTGAAAATTGATTAGAAATGTTTAGAAATGGTGTTTTACTTCACCAATTGGATTGAGGTGAAGGATTTGACCTTCAATACAATGGGGATCATTTTAAACTTCCTTGAATTGAACTACATATAAAAGTGGTTATGGTATTGACAATTTGCATTTAGCTTAGTCAAGTGCATCATCATATAAAATTGTGCTCTCATATTGATCACCATTCATAACAGCAAGACTTTGCTTAAATTCTTTGAAGATGAGGAGTTCTACTTGAGGTTCATCTTTGTTTACATCTTCCTAAAATAAATGAGCAAACAGAAGTTGCAAATAAGTTCTTTTTTAATCTTCCTTAAGAAGAAGAAGATTGATTGTAATAGTTAAAAAAAACTCCTTGCTATTTGCATGGGCTCTTTAGACCATGCCATTTTTAGTCTTTAACAAGCTATTATTTGCCTTATCAAATGGAGTGGATCTCTCCACTCGGTGAGATAAGATCACAATTTAGTACAAGTGGTTAGAACAAAAAATAAATTGAAATTGTATGATATAATCACGATTCAATATAAGTGATTACAATAACAATTAATTTGAAAGGGCAATTTGTTGAATTTTTTATGTAGTACAATTTCATAATTTTATTGAATGAGTTTAATTTACTGTAAGATAAATACAAACTAGATGGTTACATTAATTGTTCTTTAATTTATTTACAAATGAAGAATAATAAACATTCACTATTGTGCATATACATGATAATAAAAGTGTAATTATGGTGAGATGATTCAAGCTAATATTTTATTAACCACTTTAGTTGTTTAATTCTTATGAAAGAAAACAACAACAACAACAACATCAACAAAAAAGAAAAAGAAAGAAAGAAAGCTATGGATAATTTGAGAGATAATCAATGATTGTGAAGTAGGGATATGTTTAAGTCAATCTTTACGAACAATTTGTTGTTAAATCAATCTCCTTTATGAGAAGTAATTTGTAAGTTCTGAATTCATATGCTTAAGTGGTCATTTACTTTGGAGCAAATGTATACAAAAATATAGAAAACTTATTAAGCTCACTTTTATTTGATGATTAAGTTTTTAATATTGCAAGAGGCTCTTATTTATAAGAATAAGAGAAAAAGATTAAAAGATGTATGCTTACCTTAAAATTCAACCATACCACTAAAATTTTACCTATGACAAAACCCACAATCACTTCCACACCTACTACAAAGCCCAATAAGGGAAAGGCTCGCCATGATATACGATATAAGAAATGCCTTAATACAAATTGACTTAAATTTATTACGACTCAAAGACTCAATAATATATGAACCAAATAAAAAAAAGAAACATATACGACCAAATACATGAAAATTAGACTTTAGGATGACAATGATGATGAATATGATGTTGCTTTGCAGTAGCTACCCTTAGCTTTGAAGAATTCTTCTTTTGAGAATGAAATTCATTTACTTATTATAATTGTGGGCTCTTAATAAAAATAAGCCATAAATCCTCAAGTGGATAAATATCTTACCACTGAACTAGGAACCCTTGAAAGCCAACATCAGATATGATGGTAAATTGGTCCTTCATCCTTAAGAAATGAGATGAATGTTTAAGTATTATTTGTAGGAGTTATGATATATGGGGATTTTCAATAGTATGATGCTAAATTTGACATATTAAATAGTAGAGAAATTCTAGCATCTATTAGAAGGTCCATCTCATACACATTAGCATTTATTTTTTTTCACAATCCTGCTGGGATTGAATTTCTTGATGTCAAATTTCTTTAAAGTTTCAATTGAAATTCTCTCAATTTTAACATCAAATAAAACTTGGTTTTTCTCATAAAATTTTATATATTAAATTCTATAAATTATTTGTGTGTATGAATATTAGATCTGTATTTATCATGACTCACAAATGATATTTGCAGAATTTCATAATGTAAGTTACAGATACTTTATACGAATGCGGGTGCAAATACATTTGACTTATATGAAATATGCAGGTCAACAAATTCGATTGGCTTTTTTTGGATCATAACTAGTGGCAATATGGACATGAGTTATACTTGAATTGAGAATATTCTTTAGTTTATTGATCTTGTTCTAGTTGCGTCTATCTATTTCCTCAAGGCAAGACCTGTCCTTTCTTGTTTCCTTCTTTGTTTCCATCATAACTTTGGGGATTCCCAAGAAGTTTCTAGTATTTCTCTTTGATATGCCTTTTCTTCCTGCAATAGTGGCACCGGAGATTGTTTTGAGGTGAGAATTTTTTTTCTTATTTGGGAGAAGAATTTGTAGGAGCTGATTCCTTACCTTCGGTTTGAGTGGTCATCTTGACCAATGTTTTAGAGATCGGATTATTGAACATCACAATTCTTGAGCTAGTATAAGACAGAAAACCTTATGTAAAGAAGGGAGATTTTCTCCACTTAAGATTTGGACTCAAAATTGATTAAACTCATTATCAAGTACTTCAAAAAACTCAAATAATTTCTCTTTCCATAAGTTGTATGAGGATTTTATCTTTAAAACACAACATCTTGAGATCATGATAATAATTTGTTAAAGCTAGTAAACCTTCTTATCATTACCATATTCAATGAGAGGAATATTACTTAGTGAAGAGTTTCATTTTGATCTTGTAGATAAGTGTAACATCATTAACTTTTGAGTAATTTTTTTTACGTTATCCCAAACATTTTTTACAGTAGATAGGAACATGCATGAGCTACTGATTTTCGACATAATGCTATTACACAACAATATCATGATCATGGAGACATTTTCTTTCCAAAGTATAGAATTTGGGTTTTTCAACTTTACATGTAGATCCATAAGGTGTTGGAAGTTTCCTTTTCCTTTAAAAAAAATTGCACAATTTAGGATTACATCATATAATTTCTTTCATTCAAGTGATATGAAACTCGAAGTTTTTGGAGTTCTTCTTTAGTCTGATTTTTGTCATTCATGATGGTTGATTTCTTGAAAAGGAAGTTAGAGGAATCAGACATAATGAGAGGGAAGAATAACTTCGACTAAAAATGAATTGGAGAAAGAATAAAGAGAACAAATGTTCTATCGATGATATAGAAGAAGAAATGGCCAGAAAAATCGAGCTTTTATTTTTTCATTGGATATTTCTTTTAGGTGATTATGCAGAGATCATTGAGTGATATTACGAGAAAAAATTGTGTGTTCTTTCTTTTTTTTTTTTTGTATATGAATCCGTGGGAGAGATATTTCCTTATAAGTAATAAATTAGTGGGAGAGAGATTTTATTACAAGCAATGAATTCGTTACATCTATTTTTCATATCCAAAATTATTGATCTGATGACTTCTCAACATTATATATATATATATATATATATATATATATATATATATATATATTCATTTTAATTGATTTGTAAATTTGTTTTTTTAATCTAGTCGATTTTCATTTAATTCTAAACATAGATTTATTTTGTTAATACTGTTTATTTTTTTTATCTGTTTTTAGATATTAAAAGTACTTTAATTTTAAAGCATGCTGTAATTTAATTTTATTTAAAGTAAATTAATATCTTGGTTATATTTTTATATTAGGTTTTAACTCAATTATAAATTAAGCTTTATATCGAGTATTGTATAAAGCATTAATTGAGCTATATACTGAATTTTAGTTAAGCTTTGTAATGACTTCATTTAAGAGTTTTAAACAATATTGTTCATGATTATAATTCAATCAAGTAATAAACTATTCAAACTTATTCATTTAACTATTGAGTATTTACATAAATGTCAAAGTTTGTTCGATTAATTAATCAAAACAAGCATGAGTGACCTCTTGTCCGGCCAAGTTATCAATAGTTTGTGTAACATTTGGTTCATTTACAAGTTTAGTCAAACCAGCTAGGGTAAAAATGATATACTACTGACCTTTTGCTCAAATTCATATATACTAACAATGTGAAGGGATTTTTTTTCCTAAAGGGAAGATGAATCTTGTGGCTATGACAGTGCATTCTCCTTTGGTCTAATGGGAGCTAGCATATTTCACTTATCCTGAAACTTGAAGTCATATCTATTTGAATCTTCATAATTTGTGACATTCATGCCAAAAGCCAGAGTTTATCTAGGAGTATGTGTGCAACATTTATTGGAAGGATATCACATCAAATCTTATCATTATATTCTTCCAGCCAAATTGGTACAAGATAACAATAAAAGATAGAAATGGTTGTCTTATTTACCTAAATGACCTTGTTCGGTTGTGTGTGAGGCTTAGAGATTAGCTTCATCCTGGCCAGAACAGAGGTGGCAGTAATATTCAGGCACTTTTACCATTGATAATTAGTTTACACATTTGTCTTTGCTCTTAAAATAATTGTAGAAAATTTTATACGCTCTTCCAGTTGTTATTAGCTTGTGGCCTATGGGATAGTCAATATGGGATAATCAATACACACTGTATAACAACAACATGGTACCCATTCAATGCTTTGATATCACAGGCTTTTTGTTGTATTCACTCCAACCTGATCATTCATGAGTTTATTAAGCTGATCTACCCTCAATGTTAGATGGACTTCACCTGTTTTGTTTGGGAAATTTTTGATGTAAAGCAAATCAAATAACTGGATTTTTAAAATTTTGGTGTTTAGCTTGATAAAAAGCAAAATATAGTGTAATATTTTTGATGAATTTGGAATGCACCTTGCCGTTCATAATCAGTGTGGTCTGAACTCATTAGATTTGAGTGATTTTCAAATAAAATATGGCTAGTCGCCTTCAACACCGCTGCTCGCTAATTGGCCGCTGCTACCAGCCATCACTGTCACCACAACTTGTCATCTCGTGCCGCCCATTGCTGTCGTCATTGCCATCACAACTGTCCATCTTCGAGCACTACTTGTCTCCAGCCGCCCTCCATTTGCCGCCACTATCAACCGTGTTTTATATTAATTTTATTTTCTTCAAATCAATCACTAAAATGAAATCATTTTATTTATTTTATTTCAAATCAAATAACTCCAAGGTGGGCAAGAACGTTGCTGCTTGCTTGGCCATCACTACTCACAAACTGTTATCACTCATTGGTCGTCTTCACTCACCTTGCACGGTCTTTGCTACCCATAGCCCGCTGCTTTCCCTCAGTAGTTGTTGCTATTGCCACTGTTGCAACCGCGACTGTCCGTCTCCGGGCATCGCTTGTCGTCATGCACCATCTGTCAATGCTTGCAGGCTGTCGCCACTATCAACTGTGATTTATATTGATTTCATTATTGTTCAAGCCACACATCAAAATTTTGACTTCTGCATTTGTTTTACATTGAACCAAATAACTACAATAAATTTTAAACACACTGCATTTAAATCATCCTGCATTCATTTTTAAAAAAACCAAATAGTTAGAGTAAATACTTGCATTGTGGCGAGTCTTGCCATATGCAATCTCTTTTCCTTGTGATTATTGGACTCTTTGGGAGTAAATGAGGCGCAAGTAAGATGTGAGTCATTACTACGACTACTTTTTAGTAATTATTTTAAGAGATTGTGATCTAATCTATTTCTCATTATGAGCAGCAAATTGAAATGCATTCTCAAAAGAGTAAATCTCTCGAGTCAATATTTCATGAAACATGTCAGTCTATAAACTATGACCTTAAAGATTCTCACTGGTCATTTATGATAACTACCCTAATTTGATTATTCAACTTCTCCTTTCATCTATATCATGTTATGCAAAAAAGGGATGGTTACATACATACTACCCAATTCATATGTATTTACATATCTAACACCTGAATTATACTTTTTAGTCCACTCCAATCTTTCATGTTACAAAAAATGCTATGATTTAACTTTTTAAGAAGTTAATTAACCTTTTTATGCATAGATATTGTGATTTAGGTGTTAGATATGGAATATATAGGAATGGAGTGGTATGTACGTAAATCTTCCAAAAATAAAAACTGACGCTCTTATCTTTATATATATATATATATATATATATATATATATATATATACATAATGGCAATTACATACATACCACCCAATCTCTATGTATTTATATATCGAACATCTATACTCCATTTTCTTGCATTTTTACCAACCAAATGGTTTTATCACATCAAACATACCACAAATTTAACTTTAAAATGTGAAATATATCTTTTCATACATAGGTGAGGTGGCGTGTATGTAAAATTGAAATTTTGATGTTAGATATAT
>NEWO01000176.1:930721-964001 GCA_003013225.1 Phalaenopsis aphrodite
TATGTATATGTATGTATATTATGCATAAGTTATACTACCATAATATAAATGTAAACTTGAATGTTCCTTTCATTCATTCTCCTCTCTAGTCATGAGGATGTTATGAGAAGTTTAGTTTTCTTTCTCAGATGAAGTTTTGTCTTCTATTAGAGAATATTCTTCTCTTAAATGGGAAGATGCACTGAAGAAAAATTCGACGGACATGTATTAGCATCCGAATTAGCTGTCGATATAGTCCTACACTACTTTGTGCGAAGAATCTGCTCCAAAGAGAATGCAAATTTGTACTAAATTAAAAAATATATATATCGAAAACAAATCAAATTCGTTACACATGCATTCAATACCAACATCAACTACCCCTCAGAACAAATTTAACAAACGTATAGCGATATTGACAATGAATGAAATCATCATTCTTGAAGATCTACTTTGAATATCGCACAGTGTTCACCAGAGAACTTCTCAAGAGGATCGACTGTGGTTATTTCGAGAAAATCTTTTGTCTATCCCATGACATATGCAGGGCCCTCAACATATGCAGAAGCTTCAACATAATATGAGCACCCGTCATGTGATCTGCATTGGACAACTTCAGAGAGTGGACATTTCAATTTGCAGTTTCAATTGAGAGCAAATTACAGCAAGCCACCCCTTTACATTCAATAAGGCTCTAGTTGTCGCATCAACTGATTATCAGATAGAAGAAGACGATGAACTATGAGACCGACCAATCTGGACACCTTCAAAATATACTCCAAGATCAAGAGTTCTTCAACAATGACGAAGAAATTAGATTTTTTTTCTCTTTTTTTTCAATTCCTTTAGTATTGCTAATTACTTTTGCAATGAAGTTTAAATTTAATTTAAAAAATTTGGTGTTCGGAATTTATTACTTTCAATGTGTAAGTTTGGTCAAATTTAAATTATTTTTCATTTTTAAATTAATTTAAATACTATCCCCTAAATTTAATTTCTTATTTTCCTTCAATTGTTTTTTTTTATTTTGTTTTTATAATTCATTAAATTAATTATTGAAATCTATATTATTTACTTATATCCTTTTATAATTATATTTTATGAACTCGAAATTTATTTATTATAATTAATTAAACATATTAACATTTTAAATTCTCATATTTTATTTTAATTTCTAAAATTTTATTTCAAAATTTCTAAACGTTATTTAAAAAAAAATTATTAAAATTTAATATTAAAATCTTCTCAAGTTTAAGATTAAAAAATATTATTAATATTTTATTAAATTCTGTTTTTAAAATTAAATTTTTTTTATAAAGATTATTATATATTATTAATTTTTTTATTTTATATTAAATATTTTTAATATATTAATATAATTCAAAAAGATTAAACGCAAAATTTGTTTGCATTTAATGTTAAAGGCAGACAAATTTTGAGTTTTGTTAAAAATGCATCCTGCCCTTGAGAATTTGCTCCTTTCACTTATGTTCTGTTTGGGAGGGCATCGGGAGCACGGTGCGTGAAGTAGCCGTGAAGTTCGACCGTTTGGGAGGGCTTCGGGAGCCTGTTGGAGGTAGTGACGTCCCTTTTATTTTGGTTAAACGTCGGCTGTAGATAGAGGCCCAAGACTAGGGTTGGCTCTTTGTGGATCAAGCTCCACTGTTCGACCTTCGACCTTGTTGTTCTGCCCTAATCCTCTTCTCTTCGATCCTGACTCGCTCATCGCTCTGATGAAAGCTCCTCTGTTGTTCAACTCCGACTCCCTCAATCAACTTCCTCTTTAGCTTGAAACCCTGACCTCAGCTGTTCGTCCCAGACTCCATCTGTTATTCGACCCTGACTCCGCACTTAGTTCCTCTACTCCTCCGCCGTTCGACCTCTTATAAAAGATATTTGATCAAGAGAATAATTTTAAAAAGACACGCTATGGGAGAATGAGATGAGTTGTGAATGCTTAGGGAGGGTTTGGTCACAAGAAGTGAAGAATTTTATGATAATGCGATGATAAAACTCAAAACCATCTTTGAATTGAGGAATATACTAATATCAACCTCATCCCAATGTTATTTGTTTATGTGAATAAAAGCTCCGATCCCGATTAATGGATGATATCTTTCTTATTTAACTTAAACTATTAGTATTTCTTGAGCACTGAATATTATTTCATCTTTTTTAGAGAAGAAGAGATTAATAGATATGTGCTGATCAATATATGTGTCTTTGAGTTTTTGTACTTTTCAGAAGTAAATTTCTGCTTCTGAAGTATCAAATATACAATTATAACAGTTCTGTTACAAACAACATTACTAAACAGATGTTAAATAGTCATTTATCCAGTAACAACTAAAACAAATAACCAGCCAGCTTCCTCGCAGCAGCTAATAAACTGATAAGCTGTAGTTGCCCCAAACAGATCTTTAATCCCTCTTTAGCTAGCCTTTTTTTACTAATCAATGTTAATTAAGTGCCTCATTTATAAATTACCAGATGTAAATACACAAAAGTTAAATAATGTGTATGTAAGTCTTTTTTTTTATTATATCGCTTCCAAGCCATTGACGACCCGCCCTCAACTCCATCGTGGCCGAGCAAATAACGTCGGCGTTTTCATGGGCAAGTCATCTCCACGTACCCAAAATCGTTAGTTTCCATGCACTGACGTGCCGAGTACGCCGATTAATTGCCACGTGTTCAGCGGAGAATCTCCACCTCTCCACACCTCGCCACGTGCCCGCCTCAGCATAAACATACCACTTTGCCCGCCGTCTCTCATCAAATTTCCAGAAAAAAAAAAGTCAGATTTTTTTTTTTTTTGATTTTTACGTGTAGGAAATAATTTATCATATCAATTATAATAAATATTTTAATATTTTAAATATATCCACAATTTTTTTTAAATTATTTAAACATCATGATAGCATGATCTAGATTTGAATTTATCTAGAAAATATAAATCATATACTTTTTAGTTATTTTAAATTAATATAATTTGTCCAATTTTTTAAGCCCATCAGACTCATATTACCTAATTGTTTAAGGAAATTTACATATTTACAAACAATTCCTATGCAATTACTAAAGATTAGGGTTGTAAAAAAAAACTCATTGTTCGCGAACAGTTTATGTTTGGTTCGTCAATGAGTTCGTGTTCGATTCGTTTGATAAGTAAACGAAACTAACGTGAACAAATTTTTTTTCGTTCGATTAGTTAAACGAACCAAACATGAACAGTGATGCGTTCGTTCGTGTTCGAATCGTTATTTTTCGAAATATAAAATAATTTAAAATAATTATGTATAAAAATTTATGATATTTTTAAAAGATAAATCTTATAAATTATAATATATAATAAATTAATAATAATAATAATATATTAATATACTATATTAGTAATATACTAATAAAAATATTATTTATTTATATATATGAGCTATATAATTAATATAATATATTATTTATATATATTAATAATATGAGTGTCAAATTGGCTCGTCGTTCGCGAAAAGCCCGTGTTCGGCTCGTTTGTTAAGAAACATACACGAACAATGACTTCACAAACAATTTCGAACACGAGTTTATTTCATATAAACTAAATTTCAAACAAACTGAACATGAACACAAATCTGTTCATTAGTGCTCGGCTCATTTACACCTCTACTAAAGATTGATATTTACATTCATTCCGTTGTTATAAATTTATGTATTAAAATGTTGTGAGTTGTTTGGGATAATTTTTGCTTTTTTGTTTTATTTGTTTTTGCTTTTATTGTTTGATGTATTTTTTATAAGTTTTAATATTTTTAAAATTATTTTTTTACTATTTTAAATACTATTAAAAATCCTTTCCAAACCCCTCAAACTTCCTTTCCCTCAACGCAATCGATTTCTCTCTCTATATAACCAAACGCACAAATCAAAAAACTCATACAACAAACACAAATCCAAACACTCAACAATTTTAAAAAGCACACCATGCCCCCCACCTCCCTCCTCCTCCTCCTCCCCCTCTTCCTCCTCCTCTCCACCCCTTCCCCCACCCTCTCCCACCCCCCTCCCCCCGCCACCGATATCAACCTCCTCGAATTCCCCCTCAATCTCGAATACCTCGAAGCCGAATTCTTCCTATGGGGCGCGCTCGGCTACGGTTTGGACCACGTCGCCCCCACGTTCCCCCTCGGCGGCCCGCCGCCAATCGGTGTCCGGAAAGCCAATCTAGACCCTTTCGTTCGAGATATCGTAACACAGTTTGCTTACCAAGAAGTCGGACACTTGAGGGCCATCAAGCAAATTGTGAAGGGTTTTCCGAGGCCGCTGCTTGATTTGAGCGCGAAGAGTTTCGCCCGAGTGTTTGATGATGCGGTCGGGCGAACGCTCTCTCCGCCTTTTGATCCCTATGCTAATGATGTCAATTATCTGCTGGCTTCTTATGTTATACCTTATGTTGGGCTCACCGGATATGTGGGCGCCAACCCGAATCTACAGAGCGCCGTCGCGAAAAGGGTAAGGCTTTGAGTAATTATAAAATTTTTTTATGTGATTTTATATTATGATTATGATATGATTTTTATAGATACCAGTCAATTTTTATTTATTTGCATATCTAACACCTACATGATGTCTTGCCCATGCATTAGATGGTATATTTCACGTTTTAAATTTTAAATTAGTGATGGTTTTTATGTGATGTGAAAATTTTGGATGGTATGATTATCTAATTATGTGAAATAGTGTGATGAACACATAATTCTGTTCTTTTTATGTGTTTTTTTTTTTGTAAAGAATTAATATAATCTTGTAAATCATTTGAAATTTTCATTCAAATAATTTATTTCATTTTTTTGTCAAGATTATATTTCGGATTGTTTAATAATTTGATGTTATTTATCTTTTAAATTGTCTAATTTTGATATATATATATATATATATATTTAAAAGAATGGTTGGAGACTATTATACGAGTTGCCGATGCCCCCTCATGTGCATAAGTATTCAAAGACCGCCCTCACTGCCGGCAAACTTGTCAGAGGGGGATTCGAACCCGTGACTTGAAGAGACTTACGACTTTCAAAAAGACTGCTATGCCAACAAATCAACACAAATATATTGATGACACACTTGAGAAAATACACTTACAATGATAATCATGTCTGAGGCTAATTCTGCTAACCACAAATCACTAGCTTGCACGTCAAAACAAATTGTATTTAATGATGATTAGTCGTAGCTTGATTGATAGTAAACATTTTATAATTGCGTGAGAAGATGTGAAAATTTTAAATTTTATTTTAATATATAAATATAACTTAAATTTTACTCTTCCTTTTAGTTCAATGAATTGTTTTGTTGAATTTAGTGGGTAGTTCTTGTGATGTGATTGGATAACCCACATCTTGTTTTAAGATTCTTCGTCACTTGTCTGATTTTCTCGTCACAATACCACCACAATATCATCACAATACTATCAAATATACATCTATCAAATTATCATTATTTTTTGTATATTTGCAGCTGGTAGCTGGGTTATTAGGTGTAGAATCGGCACAGGACGCAGTGATCCGCACGCTGCTCTACGAGAAAGCAAGCTTAAAGGTGCATCCCTACAACATCTCGGTGGCAGAATTCACCGACAAGATCTCCGTTTTGAGGAACAAGCTCGGCGGTGCCGGCTTGAAAGACGAAGGGATTGTGGTGGCGCCGAAGCTGGGAGCGGAAGGAAAGATATCCGGCAATGTGATCGCCGGCGATGAGAACTCGGTGGCGTACGGCCGGACGCCGGAGGAGATACTGAAGATAGTGTATGGGAATGGGAACGAGAGCAAGCCGGGTGGGTTCTTCCCCAAGGGAGCTGATGGGAGGATTGCCAGGTCGTTTCTTGATGGGAAGGAGAGTCATTAGAGTTTTGTGCTAGTGTGGGAATTTTGTTGTGTTGTTGCAGGGAAAATATTGCGTCTGTTATTTGCATGTGTAGACGATTAACTGTCGGGCGACAATTTGACCAGTAGGTTAAGGTAGTGCCCGGTCATGTCAAGTTGTAGCCCAGCGGTTAGTCGTTCATATGTGCGAAGGACGGATGTAATATTTTTTCTCATTTAGAGGGAAAAAAAAGTTGATTTTGTGTTAATGTGTGTTCGTTTGTGCAAGTTGATCGCATACGTTAATAATGACTGTGATTAAGTCAGAAATGAATATTTCATGGAGAAGTGATTGTAGAATGAAATTATGAAATATATAAAATGTAAATGAATAAATTAAATAAAAATATTGGATAATTACATACAAACCACCCAAAATTTTGATATTTATAAATTAAGCAGCAAGGTGACTTTTTAAAACTACCAAATTTTGATATTGCCATGATCAAAATATCGAGAATTTGATAAAAATGAAAAATAGAGTTCAATTTGTTGTGTAATTTAGGGCGAAGAAAAACACATCAAGAGACACTCTTTTTCATTTCAGGAGGCACACCTCTCCATTTCACCATTTCAAGATAATCTAAATTTTATGTTATATGAGTTATACCTAACACAAGTTTCATCAAGAATTTTGATATTTGAGTGAGAATTTGAAAAATGGATGAAAGATAGTGGTTAATTTGTAAATAGCAAGTTTTCTGTATGTAATTGTCCGATAAAATAATTGTTTGTTATATTTAGCTTAAATTAGCTAGCATTCATAAAAATAAGATTATGTATTAATAGACGTCCAGTTATGTTGAAAAAAGAAATTGATCTCCGGAAGTGTTATGGGAAGTTGTGTGGTAAATATAAACACAAATAATAAAATGATAATATATATATATATATATATATAATAATAATATAATTTTAAAAGTTAATTTTATTAGAAAATAACAATCAATTTTTTTTATTTTATTTTCTATTAGAAACATCAAGCCGTGTATTCGACAACATGATGTGATCCACGTCTTCGCACTTCTGTCATCCTCATAATCGATGAGTCCGCAGCTAGTCCAAGCTTATTTGCTCTCCTATTCAAATTTAGCATCTATTCATTAGCTTTGTTGCCTCTGATATGAGAGGCATGACATGACAAACATTAAGCAGTTAAAATTTTCTTTTGGCACATTTGGCTCTCCTAGTTGAGAAAAAACTTGCGTACGTAAGACGTAAGCAGCGCTTCGTACGTCAGGGAGGTTATTCAGAGGGTATTAGGGGGTTATTTTCGTATTATACCCCCTGTAACCTATAATATATGAAAATAGAAACGCAAAATTTATTAGAAGGTACAAGTAGGTTACAGGGAGTCTACAGAGGATATAACGCGAATATAACCGCTCAATAACCTCTGAATAACATCCATAACGTACGTAGCGCTGCGTACGTCTTGCGTAAGCAAATTTTTCTCCTCCTAGTCACTTATGCATGAAAGAATAACAAAATATTCATACACATTCAAAACATGGATGCTGAAAAAAAAAATTGTAAGGAAATTAAATTACAACAAGATATTTTATAGTGATTTGACTCATAATTAACATACATCAATTCTCCAAGTTATACATCCACTAGGAGCATGTGGATGAATCAAGTCCTTTGTAGCACCGAAGAAGAAAATTACCTACAAAAGTTTTTGGGTATCAAGAGAAAGCAAAGCTCCTGCAGCAACACCAATTTTTTATTTTTTTTAACTTTTCAAAAAGAATCAGAGGACTATAACTGTTCAACAGGAGGCAGCAATAATCAGGAATCAATACCTCATAGAGAGCAGATCATTCCTTGTTACTTAACATCTGAGGAATGATCTGCTCTATATTTCATAATTGAGGCAATCACCAGTACAAACCAATTTGGATAGGGAATTTTTATACAAAAAAGAAAGATAGAGCAGATCATTCCTTGATAATATTGCCAGAATTATAACTGAGGCAATCACAAGTACAACACTAAGATCACAACAATTTTTTTAATGTTATGTCCATAATTCTCTATTATAACTTCCATGTAATCATTAATATTTAGCTGATATTATTGTAAGCAGTAGTTGGGACATTTTGTAAATATATACAAAAAGAAAAAAAAGAAAATAGACCCAAAAATAAATCAAAATAGGAACAGCAAACACTAGTACCAACCAAGTCAAAAGCCATTAGAAGAATCAACCTGGCTCCAAAGCATCTCCGCATAGATTTTCTCATCCTCATTTTCTTCTGCAATATACTCGGATGGTCCAACTATTTCCTCATCAACAATATCCTCCTCATCCATCTCTTGGAAGTCCTGCTCCGTCGACGAAAACTTCACAGAAATGAGATGCTCGGCCATAGCCTCTCGCATGGCGCTTGCTGTAGCCGGTCTATCACCTCCACAGTATCTCGGCGCCGGCATGAAAAATGGCAGTTTTATAGCATCGAGATTTCGCAAATTTCCGAGAGATCCTTTCATCGAGTTGGGCGGGGGGACAATTAAAATGATGCCGAGCTCATAATTGGATATCCGCAATCTTGAACCAGAAAGAATGCTGTTATGAAGGCCGGAACCTCCATTCTGGGATGAAGGGGGGATGACAAGTCCCCAGGCTGCTGGACTGAAGTTATGAGATCCGCAATATATCCAACCGAAAGCGGAGGGGCTTGTGTTGGACTGGAAGCGCCGCCTAGCAACCTGTTCAGTTAGACTATTTGGTGTCACTTTTGATTTCTATTTTTTTAGTTTTACTTATATTTTTAAAAATATGTTTGGTTAGTATATTTTTTTTATATTATTTTTAATTTTTTTTGTTTTAAAAAATAAATCAACTTGTTTTTAAAAACTAAAAATATGTTTTGAATGTTTTTAAAAATTATCATAATCAAATGTGCTTTA
The DNA here is from genome assembly GCA_003013225.1 of Phalaenopsis aphrodite. Classification (NCBI taxonomy): domain Eukaryota; kingdom Viridiplantae; phylum Streptophyta; class Magnoliopsida; order Asparagales; family Orchidaceae; genus Phalaenopsis; species Phalaenopsis aphrodite. The sequence continues at coordinate 939,529 of NEWO01000176.1, forward strand.
ATACAAATTAAAACATAAATAAAGTGACGTAAAATAAAAAAAAACAAAAGTGAAAGAAAATTATGAGAATACCTTGACATGCAATGGATATCCAATTCTATAAGAAGGATTTGGAATTGCATCATGAAGAATACCGGTAGTTCTCAATCTTTGCCAAGTTTTCTGCGGACAAAAGCATCTTTACATGATATGAAGAGTTCTCAAAAGATCAATATCTAAAGATTTTTTTTTTTTTTGAGATGACAAAAAAAGTATTATAAAGAGTGCATATGTGGTGTTTGTCTTGACAAAGACTGCTTTTCAAGGAAATGGTCAGGAATTGCAGACATATTCCACTGAAAAACTCTTGATATGCAATATAATGTAAAACCTTGATACTAATTGCTTCTTGAATTGCAACCTCTCGTCACTTCTTGCCTGTCTCATATTCATCCTAAAAGTATGTTGTTGTAATCAATAAATTCTCTCACCTTGAATTTTCAAACTATGAGGTTGTTTGAAATCACTGTTATTATTGTTGTTTATGCTTTTTTATTTTGTTTATATTTTAATCTAAAATAAAACATATATGATAGTTATAGTTGTTACTTAAAATAACTTTTAAATGTTTCGAGTGTTTTTAAAAATAAGTCGAATTATTTTCTTTTTATTTAAAACCATGTTTTTTAAAAAAAGTAAGAAATAAAAAAAATAAAACAAAAAATAATCCACAACAGACCTTAAGAAAACGTGCTCCAAGTATCTTCCATAAAGATACTTTAGGATTACATGTCATTGATCGCAAAGATATTGGATACAATATTTTAAATCCCATTCCAAGGATTTGTTAGGTTGAAATATGGCATTGTTTTTTGTAACGACAGAGGCCATAATGCTAAATTTAAATAGAGCAGAATGGATGATACCGGCAAACGGTTTTGATTGTAGAATTTCAGCAAAACAGTAACTAAGAAATGCTGAGAAGAATTCCGGAGACAAAGAACATCAAAAGGAATTTAATCGATGTAAAGGAAGCACAAGAATACTCACAGCTAGACACCATTTCGGCGGCCAAATACAGGATACAGCTGTAAGGAAGAGGAGGGGGCCCAACCTTCCCAAAAGAAAGAAACTCGCAATTCTAAAACTCAAAATCTGCCCTTGCACAAAACACCCCTATTTATAAGCGCTAAGACACTCTTTATTATAACTTTGTCATCCAAATTAAAAAACACAAAAACAGAGAACTAAAACAAAAAAAATTTAACTATAGCATAAAGTGGTCAACAAGTACTGGTGCTCCCGCTTCATTATCCCGTGATTGGAAAAGATTCAACTTGGGTCTTGAATTCCGATTTGGAGACATTGAAAATGAAGTCATTCTAATCCCCAAATTGGTCAATTTCGGCGATCTAATCATTTTTCCTAGCTACTACATTCACAGGATCAACAATATTCTAGAAATGTGCAACTTTCTCCGCCATTTGAGATTCAACACTACTGCATTTAACTTCATATCATCTAACCTTGGTGCAACATCAACCCTTGGGCTTCAGCTCCTAGACAAGCAATAGTATCCTCCATAAATGTTGAAGATGGTTGGTTAAAATTATCACAATATGTAAGGCCCACAACTAATATTCTCTGGTCAAGGCTATCAATTCCAACTATACAAGGAGTATCACTGATGTCACCACAATCAATAGATGGAAATACAATGACTTGAGACTCAGTGGTTCCTGGTGGCTCACAAAAATTTAGAACACTAGTTTCAAAAAAATTACCAAAGTCTCCAAACTCTTCAAGAAGTGATTGAATGTCTATACCAAGTCCTCTGTCCTCATCATTCCAAACCCAACTAGAACCGACTTGAACATTTGCATACCAACCAAGAGCTAAATTATTTGCATCAACAATTCGAATTTTGCTACATTTTGTGTAGCTGCAGTTGCAACTATAGCTGCTTGACTAAAAATACTAGTCACATTTGAGTGAATATGCTTAAAGACCATCTTGCCATCATTATCAAACCGTTTATTTGATGATAATTTGAGCCATCTGGACGTTAAAGAATCATATACTTCACTATTGATAAAAGGAATCCTTCTAATTTGAATGGTATTTGCAATGAACTCCACCAGATTGTGCAACCAAACATTGTCGAATGAGCTTTTCACTCCAGGAATTTCACCGTATTTCTCCTCATCATACAGAGATTGATCATATATAGATATCTATGATGATTCTGACACTAGACCTTCAATCCAATAGAAACTTGAGAATTCTTCATTAAATGGGTATTCATCATCTTCCTCAAGAATTTTATATTTGTGATCCACCTCATGTTCTTCCACTTTTCGTTGTTCAAGAACAACCATTCTTTTTTGAATACACCAGATCTCCAATGGTAAACCTTCCATAACGAGTTCTTGATTGGGTCTTGCAACATTTTTTCATGGCGGCATGCTGTTTCGTTGGAAAACCGCAATTCAAAACAAGCAAAACACCAAGATCAGAAACATTGTGGACATATGTATTGGAATAGTCGGAACCCCAGGAAATCTAGACTTTGTGAACAAAAATCTCAAATTATTGGACAACAAACAAAAGAAATCACAGGGAACCCAGAAAGGAAAGAATGTTTTTTTTGAAGGAAGGTTGTAGAGAATAGGAAGGAGAGGAAGAATTGTAGAAAAAACCCCAACCATGATGAACAAGGCGGTAAAATATCTCTTTCGGAAACCGGAAATCAACGTGGAAGAAACAAAAGGATAGAAGACTTGTTGATTCCCAGAAGCACCGAGAAGACAGGTTCAACATTCCAATGAGAAGTCTTAGAGGATCTTGGCAAGAATTGGGATCAAGAAGCCAAAGCTTTGATACCAAAATGATACCGGTAAAATGGTATTATAGTAGAATTTCAGCAAATAAACAATCAAGAATCGCCGAGAGAATTTTGATGGCAAAGAACAGCAAAAGGAATACTATTGATGTAAATCAAGCACATTAATACACACGGCTAGACACCACCTAGGTTGCCAGCTCTAGGATGCAACTGAAAGGAAAATGAACGGGTTGCCCAACCTTCCCAAAAGAAAGAATATAACAATTTAAAAACCCAAAATTCACCCTAAAAACAAAACAGCCCCTATTTATAAGCACTAAAACCCCCATTATTACAAGTTTATCACCCAAATAGAAGAACACATAAAAATAGAAAATTTAAACATAAAAATTGAACTATATATAAAATTATGTGTAAAATTTAAACAAAACAGCTCCCACATTAATAGACATTGAGGTTTACTACAGCAGAAAAAAGATAGGACAAGCAACTTGTCGATTATGAACTAGGTTTACGGTACAGTCAAGTTGTTTTAGAGTGTCAGCAGAATTAATACTTATAGTCTCCTATAACTTCTAGTAGGATAGGTGATGTTTAATTGCTAGCAGCAAATAGATGATAGGTCACATATTTCATTGGTAAAGCGGCATAAACGCACTTTTTTTATCTTTTATTATCTTTAATGCAAAATGCAGCTTTTCAAGGCTACTACCTCTGAGAAGGAAAGCAAGAATTTTGAAAGCTGAATACCATGAGCACTACTTTTCACTCTTTCAATTGTTGGAAATAAAATCCTTATTGAAGGACTCCTTAATTCATGTTCGGTGCTCCAGCATCCCCACTGAAATAAAAGAGATTCAAACAATATAAATTGCAGAAAAATGAGCATACTAAATACTTAACAAATTATAAAGACAATAATCATGACCTCAAAAAAGTTTTTAGTTACCTCTGGGTCAGATTCTTCAGACTCGGATAACTGAAATGACTTTTTCCCAGCAGCGGCTGAAAATGCTGCCAGAAATTGTGGATTCATTGACGTTCCAACAGAAGAAGAAGCTTTGTACAAGAAAATAGCAGCAAGAAAAATCACTTAGCTAACGGATGCGTTTAGCATCAAAACAATACTTGTTTAATGATTAGTAATTCATACCATACACAAAATCTGTTTCTGAAAACTGTGGCCATCTGTGCTGAGACAAAACCTAATTTCAAGGTTTAACAAACAAATAATATTAAATTATTAAGTCTAGATAGATGTAAAAAGATATAAATACAAAGGTTATTCAACCAGCGAAAAAAATAAAGAAGAACAAAATATGAGCTTTTTCAACTTCTAGTTATTCCTTATTTAACTAATGATGATAGCCACTTAGTAGGAACTAAATGACGCAAAGTAAACAGGAGAAACGTAACAATAAATAAAAAATAAAAATGGATCCCACATACAAATAATAGTTCCATTAACCAGATATTTAAGATCCAGAACCCCCTTAGACGAGGCAAATTTGTAAATGCATGTAACCAAAATTTTCTTAAAAGGTCATATCACATCAAAGGCCTTGCAAAAAAGATGCACTATAATGGAGATAGAAGCACAATTTAAAACAAAATAAATAAATAAATACCGAGATCATATGGCATAAGCTGCCAAAATGTTTATAGAAATACTAGTGACATGGAGAATGTGGTTCTGGTATGGCATCTTCTTTCCTTTCTGAAGAAACTCTCAACTATGAACGCTAGCATTATTTGAAACTTTGGCAGTCATATTTGCTTGAATGTGAATCTCTTATTTAAACACTTCAAGATTTACATGACGGAATAGTTTTAGAAAATTATCTTGAAAATTTTATAGGGAACATAAAATAGTTTATCACAATAAAAACTGATAAAAACACGCTTAAAATAAAAGTTTAAAGAAGAAATGAAAGATTCAGGAGTGTTCAAGGCTGGAAAAATGAAAGATTTAATTGATTCCCTTTAGGGTACTATTGTGATACCTCTTTTAGACGCCAAAGACCAAGGCACCGTTGGATGGATGCTATAAATGAGCAAAAAGCAGGGAAGTGCTCAGGTTGAAGTAATCCTGATATTTCAGGAAACTTTGGCCCCTACATCGCATAACTTTTCTGTCATTTTCATATGATCTGAAATACGCATCATGTGAAAATCGCGCGAAATGAAATTTTGCTAGAAGTATTTTCAAAAAACATAAAAAAATAAAAAATATTCAATCTAATTAAAAACATGCCTTTGCTATCAATAGTAAGCAATGCACTTTTGTATTATTTCCATCTAGTGCAACTGCAAGGGCATCCTTAGGACATACAAATGCAGAAAATTCTAAAAACCCATGATCACCAAGGGGAGCTGCCCACTTTGCAACATCTCTAGGAAGAAAACCAAGTTGGACAGAGTCTGATGGAAGAGAATAGTGATAGGGTCAAAAAGTACAAGTAAATGTAAACATTAAAACAAAATATAATCCAATAAATTCTTGAAGGAGAATTGATGAAAAATTATATCATTTAAACCTGAATAAAAAATTCAGATACAGCTCAAAAAGAGAAATATTGATCTTTTCTCTAACTTCATCTATTTTGAAAAATAATTATGCAAATGTGATAAAAAAACTGAGGATGATATCTGGGAATCTCATGTCAATTCAGGAATGGAAGATTGGCATTGGTTATCCAAATATCAAAGGCTATTATTATAGCATTATTTACTAGGATTCCTCGGAAGGATAATTGAGGTGTGAAAGATTTTACGTAGATAAAATATCCATGCAATTAAGCCAAATTAGTTTCATTAGCAAGGCTGGACAAATTTGATGAGCAATATCATGATTAATAAGATAAAAAAGAGAAGTGACCTAGAAGATATAATTGATGAAAGTAGCAAAAGATTAGAAGTCTTTTCTCAACAAGAACCTTACCTCTTTCTTCATGAATAGCTCCTTGCTCCTCTTTTTCCATTTTCCTTCTCTTCTTGCTATTTCAGTTCCTTCCCCGTCCTCTTCTTGTCTTTTTGTTTCCTTGCACGACACTGGACTTCAATTCCCTTTAATCTTTGAGCACACAGTTTGAAGGAAGAAAGAAGAGAGAGGGTGAAAGGGCTGGTCAACCTTGGTTTGAGAGGACAAAAGGCCTAGGTAGGACAGAAAGAATGTGGAGTGGCAAATTGATCATTAAATTTGATTTCACTGATGAAGAAAATCCACAATAGTTGATTTAAATCCTACATAAAACCAATCACTAAATCTAGAAAAGCTTAAAAAACAATCTTACTTAACACAAGGAAAAATTTGTTTAAGGTGGGGGGTCAACGTGACACTTTTATAGCCTAAAATTCCATCCTCTTCTTCATATTTCAAAAAGTAAACTCACTTTGAAAATTGAATTTTGCCTCGTCTTTTTTTTTTTTACCAATCCATGCCAATGAATAAAAGGAAAAAACAAAGATCATGGATTTGTATTATTGCTCCCATGCAACCTAAATTACTAAACAAACATTTAGACAAGGCAAATTTGTGACTTGGTAATGACTTCAAGCTGGGAGAATGAGTTCCCTAATCCCCGTCCGACATCGATCTATGCTCCTTCAAGAACCAATTCAAGTTTGAGTTATGGCTTCGCTCTTACAAAATATAATTAAGATCCTGAACTTCTATGGTTTGATACCATCTTAGGTGACACCCAATACATTTGGCAGTGTTTTATGCAGTATAATCATCTTCTACGATCAAAAGATGAAATGAAATCTGAATATCCTCAGAAACTTGTTCACAGTGACAAGCTATGAAAAGGGCTATGTTCTGCTCTCATCCAAAATTAATTAAGACGACAAAAACTAAATTAAAAATTAGAATAATAAACACTACTTGGTGAAATCAATTGAATGGCTAATGAAAAGTACATTGACCAAGATCTCAAAGGAGAGGTTAAACACTCCAATTCTCTCTGTCAAGGAGTAGCTGCTATTTATGTGGTTTAAAGTCCTATGCACTCGACTATAAGTTATACTCATCAAATGAAGACCAAAGCTTACTCGCCCTTCCACCTTAATCACCAATTATGATATTGTTTATTCAAAATTTAAATTTTTAATTTTACTTGTCCATCAAGATTTGACCAAGTCACTATGAATTGCAAGTTTTGATATTCCTGGCAACTTGCCTGCTGATGTGGGGATGAGTTTTGGCTAGAATGCCAATTTTGGGAGATGAGTGTAACACTAGCATTATACGCCGGTGACTAAGCCTTCATAGTCTAAACAAAGAAAGTGCTTGTAGTTTGAGCTCAATGCTTTGTTGGATGATGAGAGAAAGGTGTCTCCCCTATACTCTCCTCAAGAAGAAAAGTTTCCTCATCTTCAGATGAAGCTAGAGTAGATGGCATCAATACCTGAAAGACATGTTTGATTCCTGCAAGCGGAATAAAGACAAAGAGCAGGCTATGAAAAGCGCTCAAATATTACTTATATCTTCCAAATTAGAAGAATCTCCATGTAATGTAGCTATTCAAAAGTAGTATCATCATTAAGTGGTTCACTGACCAAGGACCTATCACAATATTTGGGAAGAACCATATTATGGTTCTTAGTATTCAACATTTTCCACACTCACCAGGCTATAAAGATTTTAGATTCAAAACTATCTACAAAAAATTAAAACGACTTCGAGTAATTGATCAAGATTGAAGAGTGAAAGGGAAGATAGAGAAACTAATTCCTAATAAGTCTCCTAATAAATTTATTTACATTAGAGAATCAATTATATAGAAAAAGGTAAGTCAAACTAAGTTACAAAAAAAGCAACTCAAACATTATGCGAAAGAAATTTATAATATCAGTAGAGTATGAAATTGACATGCTATTCCAATTAATTAGTCTAAGGTTTATTCATTGTGGTCTTAATAATTTCTAAAAAACTGTTTTTTGTTTTTGTTTTTTTTTCTTTTTTTTTTATCATCTTTAATGAAGAACCTATCATATTTACTTTAGTACATTTAAATTGCCCAAAATCACTCGAAGCTCTCATCTCTTCACTTATCATCCTTTTCAAAAAATTTCTAACCTTCCTATAATTATTATACACCTCAAAAATATTTAATTTTTAGGCTAATTTAAAAATGAACAATTGGCTTAAAGTGAAAAAAATAATATTTTTATGTAAATAACAAAAAAAATTAGAGGTAATTTATTTGTAACAAAAATTATCACAATAAAAAATATATATAACTAAATACATATTATAACTAAATCATAATGAAATGAAACAATAATAAATAAACCAACTTATACACTCAATTTACTTAAATAGATGCAATTACTCGGTATAATCCTTTAAGAAAGGTAAGGAGGTGGCAAACCAAAGATAATGGAGCAAGCAAGTCACCATCAGAGGAAAAGGGAGAGGGAGAGGGAGAGGGAGAAGGAGAGCGAGCAAAAGCAAAGGAGAGAGAAAGGGTATGACACCGAGCAAGTAAAGCGAATGAGAAAATAGTGGAGTAATTGTAGCACTAACATGAGAGAGGCCAAGCCTTGTTCTTGTTGGAGCTAGAGAGTTTAACTAGCTTGCGTTTGGCACCGCGTTTTTCGCACAGCGCGGCACCAAAACGCAAGTTTTTCTTTTTTTTTTTTAAGAAAATGCAGCGCGGGTGCGTTTACTAAAAATTCAGACGAAACGCGGGCCGCGGGTTTAACCCTGCGGCCCGCGTTTCATATTAATTCATCACCCAAATTTTACTACCATACCCCCTCACTCCCCTCTCCCACAATTGAGCTTCTCCTTGCCCTCTCCCGCGACCGAGCTTCTTTCTCGTCACCCTAGAGGTAAGATCCCTGCTCGCTTCCTCCTGCTCAAACCTTGGGTTGCGCTTCGTATTTGTTTGGCTTCTTTGCTCTCCCTATATCATATGCTCTTTCATCTGTGCTTGGCTCCTTTGCTCTTCCTCGGCCCACTGTATTCTCTACCACTATTCTCTGGCATTATGATTTTGCAATAGTTTTGTGAGCTCTATTCGGTCGTTGATTTTCGTTTGGTTGTTCACTGTTGTTGGATTTTGCAATTTCTGCGATTTTGGTTTTTGCAATTCACGTGATTTTGAATCGATGTTGGGTTTTCTTTATTGTTGATGGAGTGGTGGCTTTTACTATGAATTGGGTGGTGTTGTGGTGGTTTTGGTTATGTTGTGGTGAGGAGCACTTGTGTTGTGGTTGTGTTGTGGTGAAGACTACTTGTGTTGTGGGTTGTAGTGGTTGTGCTATAGGCTATGGTGGTTGTGCTGTGAATTGTGGTTGTGTTGTGGGTTGTGATGGATGTGGTGTTGTGTCTTGTGATGTGGTGGTTGTGGAATGTGTGTGAAGGTGTGGTTGGATGGTTGTGGTGTGGTGGTTATGGGTTGGGTGGTTGTGGTGTTGTATCTTATGGTGTGATGGCTGTTGGTTGCATGTGGTCGGTTGGTTGTGGTGTAGTGGTTGTGGGTTGTGATGACTTTATTGTGGGCTGTGGTGACTTTGTTGTGGGTTGGGTGGTTGTGGTGTTGTGTCTTGTGGTGTGGTGTGGTGATTGTTGGATGTGTGTGAAAGTGTGGTTGGATGGTTGTGGTTTGGTGTGTCTGATGGTTGTGGGTTGGGTGGTTGTGGTTGTGGTGTGGTGGTTATGGGTTGTGCGTGAATGTGCGGTTGGGTGTTTGTGGTGTGGTGACTTTGAGTTCAGTGGTTGTTCTGCGGGTTGTAGTGTCTGTGTTGTGAGCTGTGGTGGTTGTGTTGTTGGTTATGGTGGTTGTGTTATGGGTTGTGATGGTTGTGTTGTTGGTTGTGGTGACTATGTTGTGGGTTGGGTGGTTGTGGTGTTGTCTTATGGTGTGGTGGTTGTGGGATGTGTGTGGAGGTGTGAATGGTTGTGGTGTGATGGCTGTGAGTTGGGTGGTTGTGGTGTTGTGTCTTATGGTGTGGTGGTTGTGAGTTGTGCGTGAATGTGTGGATGGGTGGTTGTGGTGTGGTGGCTATGGGTTGGGTGGTTATTTTGTAGCTTGTGGTTGTTGTGTTGTCAGCTGTGATCGCTATTTTGTGGGCTTTGGTGGTTGTGGTGTGGGTTGAGTGTTTGTGGTGTAGTGGTTGTGGGATGTGTGTGGAGGTGTGGTTGGATGGTTTTGGTGTTGTGGTTTTGTGTTGGGTGGTTATGGTGTCGTGTTTTGTGGTGTGATGGTTGTGGGTTGTGTGGATGTATGGTTGAGTGATTGTGGTAGCTGTGGGCTAGGTGGTTGTTCTATGGGTTGTTGTGGTTGTGCTTTGGGTTGTGGTGGCTGTTCTGCGGGTTGTGGTGGTTGTGTTACGGATTTTGTGGTTGTGGTGATGTGTCTTGTGATGTGGTGATTGTTGGATATGTGTGAAGGTATGGTTGGATGGTTGTTGTGTGGTGTCTGTGGGTTGTGGTGGTCGTGTTGTGGGTTGGATGGTTGAAATTAATAAAGATATGTGGTGGCTGAAGTAATGGTTGATTTGTTTCCTTACAACTTATACTTGAGAAGGGGTTGGGCAGTGTGGTATGTTTGTAAATGGGGCAAAGTTTTAATGTGATAGGCTCCAAGGAATGAGAAAAAGGTATTTATAAAATAGTTATGACAATGATTGTGGTTGGAGGTGGTTGTGGTGCTTGTGGTTGTGTGTGGAGATTGTGGTTGTGTTGTGTAGGTGTGAGTTGTGTCAAATAATAAAGTTTGATTTAATGTTGTGTTGTGGAGATTGACTCATGTGTGGGTTGTGATTGCTATCAAATATTAATGTTTTGTTTTAGCTGTGCTAGTGACGTAATGGTTAAGATTAAAAAAGTCGATTCATCAGCTATGTGAGATAAGGAAGTCAAATTCATATTTTGCGACCTCTGCATTAAGGAGGTTGAACTGAAAAATAGACCCACATCTCTTTTAGCAAGAAGAGTGACAAAATATTATGAAGAAATTCAAAGAAATGATGAGAAGTGAGTACGATAGGTTGCAACTTAAGAACAAATGAAATCAGTTGAAAAAGAACTGAAAATTATGGAAGGAATTAAAATGTGGATCCACGGGCTTGGGTTGAGATCCAATCAAACAGACTATTGATGCTTCAAACGAATGGTAGACTGAGAAATTGGAGGTAATAAATTATTAATGAAAGACTTTATTTTAATTACTTTCTCTTCCTGAACTGTATGAAGTAATCAACTTGCCCGTATATTGGAAGGCTTAGCACGTGACATATGTCGTCTCCATTTTAAAAATAATATTATCGTATTATTAAATGTTATAATTTTTTTCTTTATATTAGTAATGATAATACTCGCTTTAAGTGATGAATATATCTTATTTTTGCACTGTTTTGAAGTAGATTTTTGCTAAAATATCAAATAAATTATTATAACAGTTCTATCGCAAACAACATTACCACACATAAACAGAATGATCATTTATTCAGAAACAACTGTGCTGCAACAACTTTCTCCCCAAACAAACCCTAGATTTTTCGAAGTAGAAAGGGTTGCCTAAAGTTTTTCCTCTTCTTCTTCATTCAAAATTAAATGTAAAATTAAATTTTTTGATTAGGTTTCATATTTTTAACAAAATTTGGAAGAAATCCATGTCAATGTTTTTAAGAAAAAGTTTTGAAAAAAAAATGAAAAAACAATGATTTTTCTTCTTTTACCTATAGTCTCACCTAGCCATCTATTTATACATGGAAATAATATTCAAGATTTGTTTACGAGATTTCTTGGATTTGAGAGTTGATCTAAAATTCTCTTCTTTTCATATAATCTCTCATCCCCGACAAGCTAAAGTCTTTCTAATTCATGTCGAAGATGAATTTATTTTATTTGGTGTTCAATTATAGGTTTTTCCATAACTGCTTTTATGGGTTCTTTTAAAAATTTAGGGATTAGAGATAATTAAATTACATTATATGTTGAATTTGATGAATTTTTTAAGGAAATACTAATATCAGAGTTAACCAAAATCACAATGAAAACATAAATATTATTTTTGAATTCCAAACATATTACAAACACGATATGAGAAAACAGGAAATAGACGCAAACTAACATGACAATATAAATAATAAAAGGCGTCTGTGGGGAACTACGATGATGGAGGCTGGTGGATGGGGGTTGGTGGCTGAGGAAAGCAAGTTGTGACTGTAGGGAGGTGGCAGAAGGGATGAGCAGCCGCTGAAATAGCAAGACAGCTTGAGGCGACAGTTAAAACAACAGCCAGTTGCTGTTTGAAGTTGTTGAACCGCACGAAAACAACAAGGTGAAGGCGCTGTGTGCTACGACAGCGAACAGTGAGGGGCAGCAAGGACGAGAGAGGATAAGGCTATGAGGGCGGCTGGAACCACAGAAAGCAACAAAACTTTGTTGTTTTGGGCAGTGGCAGCAAGGGTGGCGATGGTAACAGCATCAAACCGCAGCTCGAGAGGTGCAGAAACGTCATCAGAGGCTGAATTGGTGGCTGCAGTGAAGACCGGAGAGATAGTGCTGCTATGGAAGAAGTAGGACAACAACAGGAGGATGACCAGAGAGATAAATATCTCGGGAGGGTTGAGTCATAGTCGGAGCACTATCCAGACCAGTGGAGACGATCACCACCTCGGAAAAGGGATAGTCGGAGCACTACCTTGACGTCGGATACAATCCTCAAGGCAAAATACTCGGGCAAACTGAATTCAGATTTCATAAAACAAACCCCTAACTATAAGCACATCCTCTCTTATTTATAAAGAGACATGACCTATCTTAGGAAATATTTAAAATAAGAAAGAGAATAAAAATCAAACTTTAGATTTTAGGAAAGGCTTTTAAAATAGAAAAGAAGAATAAAAATCATATTCTTATTTTAGGAAAAGATTTAAATTAATAATTAGAATAAAAAATCAGATTTCAGTTTTTAGGAAAGATTTTAAACTAGGATGAAGAATAAAAATCACATTTCAGTTTTAGGAAATGTTTTAAATTAGGAAAGACCTAGAAAGAAAAGTAAGAAAAGAAGGAAAGAGAAAGAAAAGAAGGGTGAAAGGAAAGGAGGGAAGAGGAAGGATGAAAACCCTCGTGTCAAATACACAAACCAAATTCCTATTAATAAGTACAATGAAACTACAATAACAACATACGTTAAATATAACTGTTCATCATGTATTTATTTAAGTAACCTTAAGGGATGTTGCATTATAATTTTATATATTATGTTGTATAGTTCATTTCGTAGCATTAGGAGTGTAATCTTATTCTAAATTAAAAAGAACAAGTAAATAAGTTAAATGTGTATACATATGAGAAATTGTGGAGCAAGTACTAGTCCTTAATAATAATGATACATTATGCATGTTGAAGCAAATTGAATTAGGGATTAAAGAGATCATATGATTAAAGAAAAATTCAAGTATGGTCAATATGAATGCCTTACAACCAATTACGAATATGAAATAAGTATTAAGCTAAAGGAAATGATGTTTAAAAATTAATTGATGGAGAAATTGACTAAGCTTAAGGCCGGTAATCTCATTTCTAAATTAGAGTGGAGATTCTTATTTTTTAAACAAAATGCTTTTAATGCATGTTTATAATTCATGTTCTTATATAAAGACAAGAATGTTACAAGATTGTATTACATAGTTAAAAATTTATTTCTCTGAAAGAAAAATGCTCCTTTCATGTTATCATGAATGATGTTTAAATCTCTATGATATGTTTTGATTGACTAAGAAAAGCATATAATATTTTTATGCAATGTTTCTTATATATAGAGATTGCATGTAGGAAAAAGGCAAGAATTAATATATAAGAATGTTTGCATGAAAGATGATGTCACCATCTTATAATACTAGATAAGGATGCTAATATGCATGCATGTTGATGACTTCAACATTTCTTTCCACTGTACACAGCCGTAGTGTATGAGCTATGCCCCATTGTGCCAATAGAGAATGTATAGAATAGTGGTTAGTGAGACGTTTTTCACTACAGATGATAATAGATTTATGAGCTTTGTTCCGTTGTGCTGACGGGGGATATATGAACCAATAATGAGTTCACTTTCTGTTAGACGGTACTCAAGAAATGGATGCATTAACTATATACTAAAGGATAAGCTAAGCTGAATATCATGATCCATTTTCTACTCTTAAATCTAAAATTAAGCAATAGTTATGATAATAATTATTATTGAAAGCGCCATGTTCTATAATTGCTATAAAACTTAAAATTGATAACTAAAATGCATATGACTATCTTTTCTCTTGAGTTATTGACTTGTCATACTTTAGAATTGTAATTAATCCACTGAGTTATATAATTACATATTACTAGCAGCAATTAGTTGATAATTATTTTTCAGAAAAATTTCTCTATGGATTAAATGGATGATTAAAAAAAAATAATTGCTTACAATACATATGAAGCATTTGATCTTATGAGCATGTATTTTAATGATAGACGTTCAATATAGTTTGGATATTTTGTTTCAGATCTTTTTTTTCCCTAAGTTTATGAGCATCTTCAAGTAGGAAAGTAAATTATTATTTACAGGTTTTTTGGTGGGTGAATTTGTAAAGTAAACGAAATGCGAGATTTTTAAAATTATAATGTTTGGTTGGATGAAAACGGAATGTAGTATAATTTATTTTTATAAATTTGAAATCACCCTAAAGTTCAAAATGGTGTATTTGAAATCTGTAATGTTTGAGTAATTTTCAAATACATTACAAATTTCAATCCTTGCCGCCCCCACCAGCAGCTAACGCCACCTCTTGCCACTGGCCACCGCACATCCCTTGTCGCCATAAATTTTCAAATACATTGCAAATTGTAAACCTTGTCACCAACCCTTGCTATTACTAGCCGCCTACCGTTGAATCTGCTTTCCCCCCACCCCCGGGGCGCCAACATTGTCGCCATCTACTACCTCCCGTCTGCCACCCGCCCCTAGTCAATTGTCACATATCAACCGTCGACTCCAGCATGCCACTTATCATCAATTGATGCCCCACGCAGCCAACCGCCACCATCGGTTGTTGCACGTCGCCACCACAAATTGCATTTTACATTAATTTTATTTTTCAAACCAAACAAAAAATATAAACTCTTGTATTTATTTTACATCGACCTAAACAACTCTAAAATATTCCAAATGCATTACATTTAAATTACACCTACTTTTTTACAATACATTTTTTTCAACAAACCAAATAACCCCTTTGTGATAGAAAAAAATAGTTTAAAGTTATTATATTCTATGTAAAAAATAAGCCAAGCTTCAAATTCTCATCCGACCATCTGTTTTCACAACAATACATCCAAAATCTTGGACCAAGTTCAGAAAAAAACTATCATTCATTCCACACATTTAATTCAATTAAAGAATTTTGATTTTTCCTTTATTCTCATTTTGTGTTTATAGCACCTGAATGCTATTCATGCTTCTATGGTAAAATAGGACAACTATTATTTTATATCGTCCAACAAGAGTTCCCCTAGAAATGCCTCACAACCATAAAAAAAATCATATAAGTAGCAACGATCTTTTAATTTAATACTTCAATTTTTAAAATTGATTAAGAGTTCAATTTATTTCATAAATGATGTTTTCATTACTTTAAGATCAAATGTTATCAAAAAATCAAATATAACTTCTTCAATACCAAAGCATACTAACTAAAGTGGAAAAGCTCCCTAACAACAAGGATAGAGGTCGAGCTCGAGTATGTCTTATAATCTTTAAAATTTAATATTTGCTAGGTCATTACGTGCATCCAATTTTTATCAAGCGTTGTACTCTTCTAATTTGTAACAAGCCCTGCGCTTGTTTATTTATGACTAGCTTTATGCCCTAATTTTAATTAATAAAATATCAGATAAAGATTTTTATCTTTTAATAAAGGAAAAAATAAAACTTCTTATATCACATTCTTCCACATATTTCATTTACACAATGAAATAACTCAAAGCACAATCTACTAAAATTTATATATTCATTTAAAATCATCACAAGTAATTAAACTCTTCGTCAAGCATACATTATAATAGTTCATTCATCCTTAAAAAAAAATTACTTCATAGCATGACATACTAAAAGCTATATTTATGTTTTACTTGTCATTAATAATATCATCTCCTCTTTGAGTAAATACTATATTGATTCATCCATCTTTTACTGAAATTATTCCTCCTTTCTATCATTTAATTCAGCTTGACAAGCATAACCCTAACTATGTTTCCCATATCATAATAAAAAAATTAACTTGTCACTAACTACTGACACCTCAATAATGTTATCTTTTAAGTCTCCATCTAATACCATGTCTAATCATTCAAAATGTTAACCTCACCAATAAATAATGGCTTGTAACTTTCCCCAATATCTGAGAGTTTGTTTGATTTATTTATTAATGCTCTTCACAGCGGAAAACATAAAATGGAAAATTTCTAGAAAAGGAACTAAAATAAGTGAATGATCAGTGGAGGAATAGTATTTATCTTTATATAACATTGATTTTCCACCTTTCTAACTAATTTCTTGATAGCATAGATACACATTCTTCTGCTAATTATCATGCCCATGAATTCTTTGGCTTCCCATTAATTCTTTGGCCTCTCCAATCACCCCAAAATTTCATATCGCAAACTAAATAATTGTTTTAGACCTAATCAATAATTGTCCACTTATTGCAGTGATTGGGTTAAATTATGTTGAGCCATTTGTAGATGATGACCTAGCCAATATTTAGTTCTCAAATAGTCAGATTACGCAATGGCTCTATACTTTCAGATCATGTTTACCAAACCTAGGCCTACTTCTCAACACATTAGGAATAGGTCATAGAGAATCAGCTCCAAGTAACATCATAAAACTTCCAATCATTAAAATTGGATTCATTTCAAAAATATTGGAATAAGTTTTATGATGGATAGCTGGCTAATATCAATCCTTAACTTATGACATTTGATCTCGAGTCAAATAATGATGGTTTTAATGGATTACCTTCTTAGCCTAAATGATTATATAGTTTACGTACATGGAAATCAAAGAGCAATTCTCAAGCTTCTTTCTAACATAAAAAAAAGGTGCATCAAAAGAGATTAAGATCATTGTAATTTCATCATTCTTTGCAAAAAATTACATATTACCCAAAGCATTCCGAAAAAGCACGTAGGTACTTAAAAGGAATTCTTTTTTCTTGCTTGTGAAAGTACTAAATCATAAATAAAAGAACAGTGATCTCATAACTTTTTTGTTTCCTATATCATCTTCCTATTAAATATTGCATCACTCAACATTAGGCACACAAAATGCGATTAAAGCAGCATTGTTTAGGAAAAATAAGTATGACAGTGTATTTTATCTTAATCTATACCATCTTAGGGCCTCGTGAGATATGATAACATCCATGTATATATTTCAGCAATTATATAAAAAAAAATTCAAGGTACTACAATTCAATGTATGAAGCATTGTTAACACAAACTCACAACGCATAAGGAAAGAAGCTATTCATGTTCTCATGCCAATTGACTAGTTATCAATCAAACAGTCTATTTCCAAAAAGTTCAACTGTAAACTAGTCATACAATACGTCTCTTATTAAATCTATTTCACAACAAACCGACTAGAACCAGGCCGATGAAGTGGCAAATAGTTTCATATTTTATTGAACCATCCAATTCATATTTTGAACTAATAATAACAATTAGTTTTAAATTTATATGCTAAAATAGAGGGTCTGTTTGTGACAACTGCAAATGCTTGAAGATGCAGCTGCGAAGCAACAACACAAGAAATTATTGTGCAAAAAACTAAGATGTCTATTACAAGTTTATTTTATTTTCAAAAAGTTAGACCACAGCTTTCTAATAGTCGTTGCAAGGTCAGGTTGCAAAACGCAATTTTTCACCATAATTTTTTGAAAAAGCTGGCAAGAGGCACTTTTGTCAAACAACTGAAAGTGTGATACTACACTGTACCACTACCCAAAACACAACTTTAATATTTTTTTTAAATAAGCATATGATTCATAGGTAGGGTTGCAAATGAGCCGAGCTTGAGCGAGCTCAGGCTTAGCTCGTGTTCGGCTCGTTCGAAATAGCTCGTATTTGAAATAGCTCGTGTTCGAAATCGGCTCGTGAACAGTGTGTTTGTGTTCGGCTCGATTTAAATATTTGTGTTCGTGTTCGGCTCGAAATTGGCTCGTTAAACTAAAATTGAGAAAAATAGAATATAAAGTGTGAAATTCGAACCTGGATCAAATCTATACAAAAAAAGACACTAACCACATTGTCACATGAGGTGTTATGATTTAAACTTAGACATAAATATATATAATATATTATTATATAAATAATATATGTAATATATTGTTATATAAAAGTTATATGATTTTTTTTTTCGAGTCATTTCGAGCCGAACACGAGCGAACAAACCATTGTTCGTGTTCGGCTCGTTTACATTTCGAGCTTAAAAATTTGTTCGTGTTCGGCTCGTTAGGCTTAAAGAACCAGCCGAACACGAGTTGTTCACGAACAACGAGCCAAATTGACAGCCTTATTCATAGGCTTAATTATCCTAATACTTAATCGTATCCCTCAAAATCCCATCTCATTCACTTGCAGCAATCGACTTCCATATCTTTTACATTCAACCTTGCTTTTCCATCTACCATTCTCTAGCCATTCTCCTTTGTTGGTCATTTGCTTTCTCCCTCGACGATGATTTGTTGGCTTCGGCTTGTTCACTTTCTCTTGCCTTGTATAAAATCAATATTTTAAGAAATATTTATGTTCTTTTTTTAAACATATTTGCATTATTATATACATCATTTAAGCAATATTTAAATCATTTTAATATGCTATATGTCATCCAATTCAACTCTATGTGAACCTTTGAACTTAAACATGTCCTTTCAGTTCCATGTTTGGTCAAACTTTCAAAATCTTGTTAAGTTCCAGGCTTACCTAATTAATGCCCATGTTGAATTAAACTTCCCTTTGTGTGCTACAAGGTGAACATGTGTAATATTGTTGTTATAAACAAACTTAATATAAAGCACAATGCTTCTACCACACAGGTGAAAGCACAACCATCATGTACCTAAAGTGCATTTGAGACAATTACAAATTGCTTCATTAATTACAAAATCAAGTAAAATATATGTAACTAATTGCATGAAAAAGTACAATTCTATTAATTTTACTATAGTTGGAAATGACGCAATTAGATATTGAAGAATTTTCTTTTTGTGAGGCAAGACATAAATTTCAAAGTGCTTTAAAGCATACAAGCCTCAAAATTAAATCAATAAATCAACTAAAAATATATAAAATAACGCATTTGAACTTATAAGCCCATGATAACAAACATTGTACAAAATTGAGCTCAAGTTTTTTCACAATAAAGCATTCATCATAAAAAATCATACAAGCGGTAAACAATAAGCAAGAAAATTATTATAAACAAGTTAAAATAAATAAATAAATATAAAATAAACAAATAAATATATCCTACAATAAACTAGTTATGATTTAGAACTTTATATTCAAAAACCTCTCCTAAAGCCATCAGTTGGAGGATATTCATTAGAATCATCAATGTACTTGATTGCTTTTTTGCCTCTCTCATCATCTCACTTGTATTAGCATACTTCATCGTCTTCTCATATAAATCAAAAACCTCCCTCATCCTCACTTGCATCAACACGCAATTTGGGTTTTAGGTTGTCAAATAAGAAAATTCCAATACCTCCTAACCTTGAAATTGAAGCTGCACACCTCATACAAATAAGGTGCATACCTCGTTCATGAACAATGAGATAAAGCAACAAGGTGCCTTGTATATGCCTTACTCAACTGCAAGCCTCAAGGCACATCAAAATCACACTAAACATTGATTTTACTTTTGCAACATACAGTTTTTTAATAGAATGACTTTTTCTGACCTCCATTAGACACTTGATTAGCGTTGGAAACAAGAACACTAACAGCATTAGCATCTGCAGGAATATTGTGGTTTCTCTTCAAGACAACCTCAACTAGTCCGGATGAACTTTCTTTAAACTTCCCAAGCAATGAAGCCAGCTTCTTTAGTTGTTCACCTCTTGAATCAATTGCATTATGAAATCTATGGCTTATACCTACTACGGATGTTTGAACAGAACCAAGATATCTTTTAGAAGTTGAATGTTTTGAAAGCACAACGTGCTCAAGCTGCATTAAACACAAAGAATGGAACAATCACTAATAACAAAAAGATGTAAAATGGAAAAAAAAATGAACAAATACTAGGAAGAAAGCAAAATCAGGCAGGAAATGTTCTTCAAACATGAAAGTTGGGTATAAGGCTGTGAAATTGAAATAAAAATTTGCATATGTTTTGAAATTTATTATTTCAAGTTTACATTTGAAATAAGAAAAAATATATAATTGATTAAAATAAGGATAATAGGCTTAAGAGAAAATTGGGAAAAAATTCCCTATCTTTTTTACCCTGATGAAATAAGGAGAATATTTTAAGTTAGACATGCATGACTCAATTTCATTTCTTTGTACATAATCAAATAAATTAAAATTAGCCTCTCTAATTAATAAAAACAATATGCACTCCAGCTTAGAGCACCATTTCAGGAGTATGCTAAGTGGGCAATTCGAGCTCGAGCTTTATTCTATGACTTTGGGCACAAAATCAACATCATCTAAATCATGGTGGATATGTTGTGCTGGGGCGGAGTATGTTCTCTAATGACTTGATTTTGTGTTTTCAAAGCTTGCATTTTGTCATTCAATTCTTGCATTAGAACTCAACTATCCTAGATAAGTTTACACTGAAGATACAGTATGATATGCATTGTTATAACATAATAATTTGACCGTAACACTACTTAAAAATACACATTTAATCTTATATATCTTACAGGTTGGAAGAAATCAATTCCGGAAGAATTGGTATATAGCGCATGCATTCCAGGTATGGAAGCAATTAGATAAGCAGCAGCGCCTCCAAAGTCATATCCGGCCAAATCATTAATCCAATGTGCTTGGCTAGGAACATCAGTGATAAGAGATGCTACAAAACCAACTAACTGAGCGGCAAAATCAGATTTCAGATCTTTGATTGTAGCAAAAAGAGGTGAATAATCAGGAGCATCTCTACGAGGAAAATCTTGCCACCAAACTGTATTTGTGATATGATTCCACTGCCACAGTAAAGCAAGTAAGTCCTGAGATTTCAGATGAACTAGAAGATGCAAAACCTTTATTCTGTATTGGAATTGTATTTTTCCATGGAATATATCATCCAAAGAATCAAGAGAACAATATTTCTTTACCGGGAATGCCAATATCATGTAGAAAGCACATATGGCATTGCTAACCAGCTAATAAAGAGCTGTACTTGAAGTTGCACTCCATAGCAAATTTCATTTTTTCTACATATGATAAGAATATGATTTGTAAAATAACATTAATAAATAAGAATTAAAAAAAAAAAAAGCTCACTTGTTTCTTTACAAACGCTCCTCCCGCTTTAGTCATTGATAATCATATTCATGATGGTTATCTCTAGTCATTGATAATCATATTCATGATGGTTATCTCTGAAAGGAACTTCATTTGTTATTACTAATTCTGCTTTGAGGGAGAGGCTTCCTAATTTGGGAGTTTTATTTAAAGTATGACAATTCATATTGGAAGTAAAGTTATCACAAGGATTAAGGAACTTTTCTTTTGGATTCTTTTGGCCATTGCCTGTAAGGGCATGCAATGTTGCACTTACCAATAAGTGTTAACAAATTCTATCTTTGGTGCTGCACATAAGTTTTCTAAGATCTCAAATTTGAAACTATTTGGTAAGTGTTTGATACATCACTTTTGTGAGAGTATTCTTTGAGGTTAAGGTTTCGTTTGCGGCAGCTTATTCTTCCTATTTATGTTCATAAAATTTATTTTCCAGCACAATTTCTATCATGTTTTCCCAATAACAATTATTCTGAGACAATTTTGGAAAAACAACAAAAAGTTATCATCCAAACATAATCTTCTTTTTGTTGGCTACTTTTTCTGCAACAAAAACATTAAAAAGTTGTCTCAACTGAAGCCTAAGACTCTATAGACATTCAAATACTACTGTATCTAATATAGTTGTGATATTCATTAGCTATTTGTAAGAAACTGCTCCAAAGATGATGGACGCCAAATTTAAATTGTTACTACTTATCCTCCACAAGCTAAAGCTTAAAACAAGTATGGAAGAATTAACACTTCGTCTGGAAGAAGATCATGAAAAAAGTTAGAATTTGGTACTCACTATGATTAAAATTGCATATAACAAGAAATAATAGGTTTACCGCAGTGGGTTCATTTCAATTTATTAGTAGTTAAGCCTGAGAAACCTGTCAATCTAGTCAAGTTAGCACATGAATCAAGGCCTAATAATGTGCAATCATTTGTTCGGTTTAGGTTTGATCTACATGAAAACTGTTTATTGTTGTGAACTACAATCTATAAAAATGCTGTGAATTTAAATAGGGGGGTATCAGGAACATGAGGAAGATATGTAGATCATTGACCTACAAATTTACTCAACACCTAAGGGAACTCTTATAATCCTGACTACAACGATATCCACTCTTCTGAGAAACTGGATTCAATGCATTGTTCAATTTGGCTACTTTGATTTCACGCCACAAGATCAACAAATTTCATGAGCATTCCTTTATTTCCAAGCCTTATCATTAAAACCTGCATCGCATTTGCTAAAGCTTTATTGTCAGCTGTAGGAGCTACAGCTCATGGAAATCCTTTTATGAGAAGAACTATAGATGGAAGTTTTCAAAATGGGTTGATAGGGTAGACCTTCATTTGACAACTAGTTAGTCGTTAGTGAAGAAGCTTCAAAAACGCAATTTCGGGTGCTCAAGGAGTCCTGGTAGAGTCATTCGTCCAGTCAATCTTTAGTGAGGTACTTTGTACATTTTCTTTAAACTAAATATTCTGAGCATGCTACTAGTGCTAAGGTTTAACAGAAAATTCATAAATTTAAATCGCATGGTAAAAACTATATGTTGTAGGCTTCAACAGTGTATATCACGCATTCAACTGAGAATGAATCATACATTCCATTGAGAAAACGTATGTGTTCTACCATGAATGTGCAATACCATCATACAAACCGTTACCGAGTAAATTCACATATAAAATGCTACAGAACCTAATTATAGTTTGGCAGTTAAAGTTATGCACAAGGACTTGCTACAGGTACCCTACTTCTGTATATGGGTTTATTGCTCATTGTGTGTTGATCATACCTTTCATTCTTCACAGTTTTGGAACCATTTGGCCAAATATTTTAAGACATTTGCCAACATTTCAAGGCTATCTCAAAGAGTAAGCATGTCCAAGCTGAATATGTAATTTCTTTATTACTTGTGTTATAATCGGTTATTAAATTGATTTCTTCGGTTTGACAAGTCCAAATAGTTGGAATAAAGCTAATGATGACGATTTTTTAAATGAGTACATAAAAAAAAAAAACTAGTGGGCCAGTGCCGCATATATTAAGTTGCTTCACCTCTTTTTATTGTTCTATCTTCTAAAAAGAGAATAGTGTTCTATAATTTATTCTCAATTTGGATTTTTTTCCCACATGCACACAAATATAAGCCCTGCATATGCAAGACCTTGAACCCAATACCTCTTGATTGAAAGAAAAAGCTCTCAACTACTAAGCCCTGATTCCCAATTTGGATATGTGATTGATATATGCAAAAACAACACAACTTGAGATCATGAACACACAACAAAAATTATAAGGAAAAAAGAACCCAACCACTTGTGATCCTACATTTCTAAGCTTATGGCTTCTTTGTTAGTTCAAGGCATGTTAACAAGGGATGCATTGGGGTTGCAGAAGGTACTTTAAGAATTTATTTTGAAATCCTTCCCAACTTAAAACCTACACAACGAGAATAAAAGATGTGGTGCATGCTGGGATAAGTAACAATATACTATACACAGTGAAATGTAAATGACTAAATCAAACTAACCAAAGGTTAATATGATATGCATGAATGCGGGAGACAGGTAATCAAGAAAAAATGAATGTAGTAAATATACACTATCACACAAGCTATCTATGAAACTTAAAATTAGTGCCCACAAGAAAATGATATGATGGTGATATAAAAAATGTCTAAGCTTAAGATATGTTACTACTCTAGCATAGAGAGCATCAAATATATGGATCACCACAGAAATTTGAAAACATATAAAATAAGAATGTGCAATAAGTAGAGATAAGCTATGAAGCAGTACATTCACAAGGACATTGATGAGGTTTGAAACCCAACTATCCTACATCTATTCTTAAACACCCCTTGCTTAGGATTCCAATGCTTAATCACTCTTTTGCCCACAAGACGGGAGAAACTGTTATGCCTTATTTCATAGGGGAAGAGCACCCTACTTGATTATGGATAAGGGCGCCTTTTAGATCCATGCTTAGTAATATTATGAGAAACATCTTTCAAAATGCTCAAATGCTTTGGTGCTGTCTAAGGCTACCACCATTAAATACAATGACTATAAATCTCTTAAGCTAAATTATTGCTATTAAAGTAAAGTAATATA
>NEWO01000176.1:964969-979671 GCA_003013225.1 Phalaenopsis aphrodite
CTTGAGCTTAATTAATTTTATAGAGCTCGAACTTAATTCTACAAGTTCGACGCGGCTTGCGAGCAGGCTTGTTTATTATAAAAAATAGAAAATGATATTACTTTAAGTTAGATTTATAATAAGTTGTTAAATACAATGAACAATTATGAGATAAATAATAAAAAATCATCTAACATACAATGTCAAATATTATTTTCCTAAATATTTTTAATTCCTTAATGATAAAATCTTAAAATTTTTATATGTTTTGAATATTATATCAATATTTTTTCAAACGAGCCGGCTCACAAGCTAACGAGTCGAGTCGAGTCTAGCTTAAGCTAGGTTTGGTAGCTCACCGAGCTCAATTCATGAGCCACTTGTCAAGCCAAGCTCAAGCTAACTGCTTAGTTTAGGTGTTAGATATGTAAATACATAAAACTTGTGTTGCATGTAAGTTAATGCCCTTAAAAATAATTATTTCAACTTATAGTAGAGCTGACTGCAAAGAAAGCAAAGTATTCCATGTCAAATTAATCAGAACTTATTTGTATAACAGCGTGCTAATAAAGCCCTAATACTTGAAAATATTTTATGATAAGATTCATGGTGCAATTAGCAAATACTGTATTATAAATAATCCTTTTATATTTTAACTACCATTTTTATCGTCATTGAGATGATTTAGGATAAATGATTCTCCATCAAACATTCAAGTACATAAACACACATTTTGGAACCTTCATTTACTCATTTAAAGTGTATTGATCCGCCACCTTGAGTTCATCTTTCTGCAAAATGCAAGAATTTCAAGCAAGCCTAGAAAAAAATACATCATTAGGTCATTAACATGGTTTAGCTAATACATATGTAGCATATGTAACACTTGAAAAACCATCTGATAATGTTAAACAAGATTCATTATCGTCAAATAGCTAATGAGCCGGGCAAAAGTCGGATGGGATCATGGGGTCAACATTTTTCACCCTTATAATTCTAGAATTGTCATCACTTGCCTTTATAGTAGTTTGTAATTGGATTGGATTATCCATTGCCATCACAATTATGTGCAAGTTACATTTAAAATCTTAATACGTCATAGACAAAGCCCAAAAATTTTGTTTCATGTTATAATGTATTATTTCAATGTCATATTAACCATAAAGCCTCCAGATTTATATTGTATTTAAACACGAGCCATGAAACATCCAACTCGAGCTTTTAAGTGGCTACTTTTGCCATTTGAATTCTATCTCCTATTTCATTTTAGATAGTTTTCAGTCTATTCTTTTGTACAATGCACACATGATAAACAGTGATAAAAAGAAGACAAGTTTACACTTCAAATGCTTGCTACGGACGGGTGCATGAGAAGCCATTATAACGGACAAAGCTAATATTTCTACTAGTTATGCAAAACCTTGAAAAATCACGCCTAAGTTGAAGTTTTACTTCATTTTTAAACTCTTCTTTCTTCAATTCTCCGTCAGCTTGTTCAAACTTGGTTCCAAATCTTAATATTATTACCATAACAAAAATCGTAGCAATGACAGAAGGAATCATGACCCAGAAAAATAGGTTACAATAATGAATATCACCAGGCAAGGTGCTCAAACTGAGAGATCAGTGTATCAACCGTATAGATTAACTTCAAATGAAATTAAAGAATTCAAAATTATATAAAACAGGGAGCCACCTGTTTAGAAACCAAGTTAGCTGATGTAACAATGACACGAACACTGTCTTCCCTCTGCAAAACAATCAGTTTAGGATGATGGCATGCCACACCTTTTTTACTATGGTCTTTACCAAATGCTATCTCATCAGGAAATAGAGGATACCTAAGAATAGAAGAAACAATGGATCAAAATCAGCAATAGTCAGAACTAATCATAGATTATACATTAAGATTGATCAAAATCTTTGAATGAAGGTCAATATTAGAAAATGTAAGGAACTTCACTATAAATCTGGATACCTACACCAACAATAAATTTGGATAGTCTGAAAAAGGAGCTGTTGTCCTGTCATGGTAGCTAGAACTCCAGCACTTTTCAGCACTATGAAAAGCAATTGTTACGGGTAGATGCTTGGGTATTTGACAGCACGACAGAAACCTGTAAAACTCATCTTTGATCCACTAACGTTTAGAAAACACACTTTAGGTGATATATCCAAATAACTATCGTAGGTCACCTACCAAGAAACATCGCAAGTAAAAGTTGCAATAAAAACTTGTACAAGGCTTTCAACAGGATCAAAAAGCTCCATTAAAGTAACTTCAGTATGCTGATATGAAGTGTCATTAGCCATAAAATTCAGTCTATTCAAAAAGAAAGTCTGGCCATTGGACAAACTGCCGCCAATGCCCATTCCTCTCTGTAGACTGGAAGGTCTAGTTTCTGCTTTCTCGGCATCATTTACTGCTAAATTATTTTCATCAGTGACGTGTGGAGTATTATTAGCTGTTTCATTATTCCGTTTGGACTGATTCTGTGAACCCAAAATCGGAAATGATGCAGCTGAGCCATAATCTCTAACTCCAAGTACCGAGCTAATCGTTCCAACATTCACCTCTAGAGAACAGCGAATATAACTTATAGGATCGCCGCTTCTTAGAATCCGTTGGCATAGGTTTTGAAGGTGATCTGCTCTGGTTACGGATTGTCCACTAACATCTGAGGTTCCGGCAAAATCTGAGAGAATAATGCGCTCCACCACGAACCCGTACTTCGTCACACAACGAGCGGCCGATCTTAATCTGCCACAGCTAAATACAACCTCGTCTCCCTCTGACAACTCTGCAACTGCGCCTCCGTGGAGTTTTCTCCGATTTACGAATATGCCATTCAGAGAAACCCTACAGCCTAAATCCTGGCATTCGGACTGGAGCCTCCGCCTTATCTCTCGGAGATCAGAATCGCGGGAAAGAAAGAACCCGTCTACCAATCTAAGCCTTCTTTCAACACCGTCAAGGAAGATCTGACAATGACGCCGGCTGATACAACTGTGATCAAATACTATTTGGCAATGCCTTCTCTTCCGTCCGATGGTGTAAAGGCGGTCCGACCTAAGGCATATCAGCTGCTGTTGTTGTCTTTCGCCAGTGCCACCGCTAAGGAGGCGAAGGTAGAAGAAACCCAATTTTGAGATAGGAATCGTCTGCTTCGTGGATGAGGAAAGTAAGAATCTAGATTGCTCCTCTGCGCGCGAGCAAAAGTTGATTGGTTTCTCCATGGCGAAGAAGGAGAACAATGAATGGTAGAAACAATGAACAAATTAATAGTAAAAATCAAAAGAGCAATCGGACGAATCAACTTGATTGCAGAAATCAAAATATCAGCGGCTATCATTGGAAAGAATGAAGTCAATAAACACATGAATCGAAAGAGAATGAACAAATGATCACTATTATTAGAAAAACGTGGATTAATTGCAGAAGGGGAAGAGCGAGGAGGATCAAATGTGCAGGCACGGGCAAGGGATCACGGCCTGCAGCCAATTTTGCCGAATGTTGTACCACAATAAAAATGGAGATGAACGGAGATGATTAGGCACATTTCACCAAGCAACGTTTGAAGGAAGGTCGTTCAATAACTTCTTCAGCTTGGTTATCTAAGAAGCTGATGCGAGTATTCTGGTTCTTCAAGTTTTAAGATAACTGTGGTTGCAGTTATTTTTATCATTATGTCTTGTATAGTAATCTTATTTATAGCAGAATTATTTTAGTTATCATTGATACTTCAAAAGTAAAAATTTATTTCAAAATGATACAAAAATTCAGATAAATATCTCATATAACACTGGGTATCAAGTATGTTACAAAAAAGGAAAAAAAAATCTATCAAAATTACAATTAGTGCTATAACAATATTAATTATATAATACAGATGACGTACGTCACGAGTAAGAAAGATTATTGCATCCGGACACCGCATCCGGACACCGGACGCAATTTTGCGTATGATGCCCAATTAAAATTGGCCACGTGGAAATGTGGGTCCTACTGAAATACATGTTTTATTATTATTTTTTTAAATAGTGTGACCCACCCTAGCAAGTGTCTATTTTGAATTGGACACCAGACTCAAATTTGATTATGGAGACGCAATACTTTTTCTACGAGCCACGCCATCCTCTGGAGATGCTTTCCAACCTCGATCACTGTTGGTAGTGGAATCCGTTGGACTGCTGCCCGCGGAAGAACTCACACTTCTCTGGATGGTCTGCCCAGCGTGGGCACCTTTAGAATTTTCTCCCGCAGCTATGCACCTGAAGTGACGTAAGTAGGGAAGTCTAAATTCCGCAATAGCAGAGCAATCGTCAGGAGGTCCCTGAAATCCTGAAACTCATTCTTCCATAATGCTACAATAGACAATTCATTAGTTATAACACAAATTGAAATTACTAGAAGAAGTAATAAATTATAGCTTTAAGCAAGTGTGAGATCTCAGAGAACTTAGTATACAAACCAATGAATATGTGACTACAGGAAGACAATGGACATTGAAAAAAAGGGTTTTTGGTTGCATTTAACCCACAAAAATCAAGCTCGCATGTGTCACATATGCATATCGCCAAAAAATATCATTCATAAAATCCTCAAAATCGATATCACCGAAAAAAATATATAGAAATTTGGTTGTTTTCATTAGGAATTCACATATGACACCAACCAATAGTGACTAAAAGGTCATCCAAAATAACTCATAAGGTCAAAAGTCTCATCATGACATCTCAAACCATCCCAAAGAAAAAATAAATGAAATGCAAATAAAAAAAAACCTATGAATAACATGAAAAGCCCAAACAATCAATCCCAAATATACTAGAAATGGAAATAAAGGGATACTGTACAAAATCATCAAGTAAAATTTGATAAAAGAGCAAACAATTACAGTTTTGTGCGGACGAGATGTCTCAGAAAACTCAGTACACCACCCAACCAATATGTCATTACAAGAACATATAAAACCTTGTATAAAAAAAGTTTTTGGTTGTCTTTAACCCACGTAATAGAAAACTCATGCCAGTCACATATGCATATCACTAAAATAGGCCTTCTAGAAGTACCTTAGAAATTGTATTACAACAAAAAGAATAGAAACGTAGTTGACTTCATTACGATTTCGCATGTGACACCAACCAACAACGTCTCATTATACAAGAAATTCTATAACCTAAGGATTTAATGAAAGCTTCGGTAAAATAAAATATTGAGGGATCGGTCGAGGATACTAAAATGTAAATTTGTTCTTAAAGAAAGGATGTTAAATTTGATTTAACCTTAGGTCAGGCTGAGAACATTAAATCATGCACTTCTTGGGAGACAACCCAAGTGTTACTGTGTGTTTTGAGCATATTTTTGCTTTGTATTTGCTTTGATTTTGTTTTGAGTATGTTTAGTTGCTTTACTTAACAAGTTCTTTTTATTTTTTGGTGGAGTCTTTACTGAGTTGATTGGAATGATCACATTTGGACTTTTCATATCTGTGCTTTGATGTAAACTGATATTATTTTTTTGGACTATTATATATTAGTCTCATCAATCATCAAGTGATGTTGTTTTTTTGTATGTATTTTTTATTTCTATTTTCAATTATTGCATGCTAGATTCGGAGAATATGTATGTATACTTACCTAAAAGTAGATACATAACCAAGTGATATAAGTCACTTTAGTATAGTGCATATTGAGCGAGACTTTTGGTAATTTGATAAGGTTATGTAAAACATTTTAGGAGTTGTGAATATTCACCAAAGGAGATAATTATAATTATTGTTTTAATAATTTGGTTCTTTACTTTAATTACATCTACCTATAGATTAACCAACACAATACATTTGAAAAAGGTGTAATTATAAATATGAGCTTTTAAGCCTTTTAAAAGTCAACTTAACCAGTTTAATTGAGTCTTAATTTCAGAATGAATTATAATATTTTGGAATTCATATTAAGAAGTGATTAAGAATTATCAGTTAGGAGAGACTAGATATATTTTCGAGTATTAGCAGTGTGTCACTGCGTGATACCTAAATCATTAAATCATATGCTCAACCAAATATAATAATTCTCAGTGGAATTTTAAAAAAAAATGAAGAAATAAAAGAGCAATAAAAAAAAGAGTGATGTCTAAGAAAAGAAAATTAAAAAAAAATCATGAAATGCCTTCATCCAAAAAAAGAAATTCTAAATAGGTGGCCAGTGATATGAGAAGAAGTTTAAGGTTGAGCATAAAAATCTAAGATTAGTGTGTAATCCCTTCCCTAATTAATACAACTTAAAAGCTTTCTTAATAAAATTCTTAGAATTTAAAATATACAAAACATTAAGTGATTTTGAGTTGGTTAATTGAATATTGATTGAATTAAAAATGTATCTAGGAAAATAAAAATATTTTAATAACACTATATTAAGTGCTTTGAGATTCGCTTAGGCTCAAATAGAGGTGGATTGAATGAAGGCTAGAATAAAAGAGATTAAAGAAAATCCAAACATAAGATGGTTTTCACGAATAATTTTCGATAAATTATAGGATTTTATTACAAAACTAAAAATTTCCACATGAGTGCTATGTAAATCATTCAACTAAGTCTAAGTTTAAGTTATGTGATTACTTCATGGTAAGTAAAATGTAAGTTTGGGGAATTGATGTGAATCAAATATGTGATATTTTTTATTACTATTTTTTTTTTGTAAATTAGTTTATTATTATTATGATAATTTGCTTGTGAAAGGTATCTTCATTGTTTTTTTTTTGCATTATATGCAGAATATAACACAATTCTGGGAGCAAAATAGCTGAAACATATGTAAAATAAAAAAAAAATTGTAAAAGATATGGCATAATGTGGAATAATTGTGCAAGAAAATATGACATAATTATGCCACAAACTAGAGAGAGAAGCATAATTACGCCTGTCTATGACGTAAATACGTTGTTCCATGATGAGTTATGTCAGGTTTTGGAGTAATAATGCTGACATTTGTACAGACTCCACAGTTTGTCGAATTAAACACGTTTGAAGGTGGTTTTGTAACCCTAATCTATATAAGAGATGTATGAATGCCTAGAATTCACTTTTTGGTCTTGGGGAGTTTGCCTCTAAGGTTCAAGAGAGTCTTTGGGGCTCTAAGATTTACCATTAGGGCTCCTCCAAGACAGTTTTTCCTATTTTTTTCTTCTTTTCATATTTTTCTGCTGAGAGTTTTGAGTGGGTGTGAGGAGAGACTATCTCGAGTTTGAATTTTTTTGCCTCTTCATTGGTTTTTTTTTTAATATACATGCAATAATAATTTTTGTGCTTTCTTTTCTCGTGCATTATAGTTAATCTTATTTTTGCACTCGTGTGATATAAAAAAAATGTGATTTTCTCGTTATTTTATCATATGGATTTTGTTTCATAGATTCCTTCGTGCTTGGATTTCATATGTTGATGTTTTATCTTTTTTACCTTAATTTACTTTAATTTGACCCAATAGAATGTTAAAATTTCTTGTGATCCATGACTTCTAACTATCACCTGTAGGAAAAAGTAAGTTAACACACAGTAGTCCACTGTAATAAATATATTACGATTAGGAGATTAAAAAGTAGATAGGGGACTAGAGGTTTCTCAGAAAATTATAATAAATATTTTTAATAATAATGTGAGATTTCATATGAAAAATATCAAGAAATCACTAGATCAATGTCACAGGAGCAGGAACCTTTCATCTTTAGAAAACATTCAACAAAACTTAGTATAATTTCCTGTATTTTAGGATTTCTATATTAGGAGATTCAGTAAACTAAAATTTTTCATCTTAGAAGAATGTGACAAATTTCGTTGTGGGATTGATACACTGACCTGATTCCTTTATTAGGGATTGATACATTGACAAAAAACCTTTATGCAGTAATTTTTAGGTATCACAGAGTTTGTCAGTGCTCCTGACCTAATTCCTATTTATCATTACTGTCCCAACACTATCAAGGTGTCTAGTTTCATCTTACCTTTCCAAGTTTAGAGGGACTCTTTTGCCTTTAGGTGTCAGAACAGCTTATTGTGGTTGTTGATCCTGTTTCCAATTCAACACACCCTGATCATTTTTAGCACTTTATTCTTCAGATCTTGGATCTGTTGTATCACAATTTTTTTGATGCACTCCACATTATCATCAACCCCACTGTTATGAAATCATTTTCCTTGCATTACTCTTCTTTCTATTGGTGGCATGATCCACGATCATTGCACATTTGAGAATATTGAATTCGAGATTGCCCATGAATTATACCCAAAGAAAAGAGGATAAAATAAAGAGAGATAAAAAGAGAGATAATAATGAATTATGACAAAAAATGTCCTTAGGGATAATATAATAGTGATATTATATTTTTCCCTATTTAGATGGGGTCTCTACTAAGGCATTTTGGATATTCTATAAGTATTGGCTTATCATCCAACTTTCTCCTGGCCAGGCTAGCTAAGCTTAGTTGACTTAAGGATCATGTGGTCAGCTCGGTTGGCTAAGCTTGGTTTATATGGTTCATTCGGTTGATTCAGATTGGTTGACTACCTTTGATCCCTGGTGAGTGGTCTTTTGGGTCTCCACAAGATGGTTAGAGGTACATTGCAGAAATGAATCTTTTTTTTGGATTGGCTCTAACAGGGGGTTAGCTATCGCATTGAGTCGGCTTTCCCATAGCAATTGGCTGATCTTAGCTAACTGAGCTAGGAAAAAAACAATTAGGAAAACAATTAGTAAAATAAATATTAATAAATACTATAAATACCCTGATACATACCACTTCAAAACAGTGACAAAAATGTAACATCTTCATCATACCCACTCATCTATAAATATGAGGAATATTTAACAAATAAGATACCATTGATTACTATTAATTACTTTGCCTCTTTTTTATTATTGGGATATTTACCTACGTACCACCCAATTTATGTACTCGCATATCAAACTCCTAAACTTTGATTTTTAATTACAAATCATCTCATCACTAACTTTTAACTATAGGTAGGGTGGTCGGTACGTAAAATTTAAAGTTTAGAAATTCTTTCTGTGAATCCATAAGAGAGGTAGGGTTGCAATTGAGCCGAGTCGAGCGAATTATATCATTGTTCGGATTTGACTTGGTATAATTATAAGCTGTTCATGTTCGGCTTTAGCTTGTAACGAGTTTCATACATTGTTCAAGCTTGATTTGTTTAAAATTTTCAATGCTTGAACTTGATTGGTACTTGACTTGTACTTAATTTATTTATGAGAAGAGATTAAGTATTTAAATAAACTAATAAAAGAGCTAAAAATTCAAACGAGAATTTAGATTTTCATATAAAAAATTAATAAATAATTTTACAACTCTAATCACCGCTACTAATTTGTCAATTATGATCCCTAAATCTTTGAACATTATTAATTAGTTACATAATTCTTAATAATATGACCACTCCAGTTAAAGTTTTGTAAGTGGGAGATCATTTACTTTATCATATCATATGGATTATCATTAACTTGACAGAAGCTTTTTTCTAAATTATTATGAGTATTTTATAAGTGAATTATAAATATATTTGCTCGTGAATATAAATGAACAAATTTGGTTATATTCATATTTAGCTCATTTAAGAGGTTTTAAAAAATATTTAAATTTATTTATTTAGTAATTTGAACCAACTTTATCCTGTGAGTCGAGTTCGATTTGTTGATGGAGTGTACTGGTTCATTTACAGCCATAGGAGTTGGTTGGTGCGCTTGAGGTTGATTTGTTCATGGAGGACACTGGTTCATTTACATGAGCTTCCAAGCAGATTTTCTCCCCAATTCACGGGAATGGCTTTAAATCCGGTTCCGAGCCTTTTGAGTTTCCCGTCGAGTCATTCCATTGCTTCGCCCGCCCTGCTCCAGCTCGTTGTCGTATTCCTTCATTCTATTGGAGGCGCCAATGGCTGCTTCTCCTCTATTTTTAGCTTCGGCGACTCCATCGCCGACACCGGAAACCTTCTGATATCCGAACAGGGTAACATCGAAGCTGCCAGGTCCCCCTACGGCGAGACATTCTTCCATCGCCCAACTGGCCGCTTCTCCGATGGCCGACTTATTATCGATTTCATCGGTCCGTGCTCGCACTTTCTTTCTGTTTTCTTTCTTCTTCTTGTTGATCTTATTCATAGAGCCTTACGTAACCCAATTGCGAGCAGCGAGCGGGATGGGATTTCCTTTTATCAGGCCCTTCCTTGAGGGGCCTGGCAATGGACGGTTCCGGCGAGGGGTGAACTTCGCCGTCGCTGGGGCTACTGCGCTTGACGTAAGCTTCTTCAGGGAGAGGGGCATGTACGTCACATGGACCAATCTTTCTCTGCATGTTCAGTTAGGATGGTTTAAGGAATTGCTTCCTTCTCTCTGCTCTACCGATTCAGGTCCGTCACTCCTGTTTGGCTGCAACCAGGACTTTAATTCGATTTAGCGGAGCACCGGATAAAAATTTCCTACTTCTTGTGTTTGATGGATTTACGTTAGATCCAGCCGTATATCCTATTAAAAGTATGCTACCAAACACCCATATTCTGCTTTAGGCAAAAACTCTATTTTACTAAATTCATGATTTGACTAGATTTATCATGGGTTCATTTGGGGAAGCTTCTCTGAAATCTGTTAGAGTTTTGATTAGCTGTAACTTTTTATTATTCTTCAAAAATTTGTATGGAGAGAATTAACTTTTTTACAATCAGATCTGTTAGAAATGATGGTTATAAGAAACTTATTATCTATTTTACTTTCAAAGAAAAAAATATAGTACCAAAAATAACTTTTCAAAAAATGATTTCTCTATAATAATTGTTCAACTACTTTTATAAACAACAGAAATCATCCAACACGCTCCTATATCCAACCCCTAAAGTTGGATCCAACATGGGTTGAGATTTGTGGAATTTAATCAGATTCAAGAATTTAGTTAAATTAAATGATATAGTTAGTTATATAGTTATTTAATTGGTATACTCCAATTCCCCTGCCATTAGAAAAGGATACTTATAATGTTCTTATTTTGCTATCACTGCCATCGATAGATGTTGATTCCATTGGCTTCATCTTTCATTGTTGTTGCGTAGTTTTCTACTCTATAGTTACTGAGGTGATCCAACTATATGATATAAGGTCACACCTCCTATATAAGGGTCTATATTGATATATTTTGAGTCGTACATTAGTTGATTCTATCCCTTCTTCCTAAATGTCCTTCTTTTAACTCATTAGGGAAGAGTTCTATTTGTTTGTGAGAGTTTATGCAAATTTGATCATAGGCCTACCGGACACAATTCAATATATCTCTTATACTTGGTTATGTCTTATGTTAGTTTTGTTTCGGTGTATTGTTCATTATTTTGTTTTACATTCTCTGTGGGAGTTACAAAATGAAGAGAAAAGAAAATAACCTATAGGAAAGTTAGCGCATTCTTTTGATTGAGAGTTTCACATGAGAAAAAAGAAAAATCAGAGAAAGTTGTCTCTTTTATAAAGAGTGTTTGGTTTCTCCAAGAAATAATAATAATACAGGGAAAGGAACATGCAGCTAAAATTTAATAATGTCCTAATTATCCCTTACTTTAATGAAAGAAACAGTTTCTTTTTATATGTTAGCCCTGATTCCTAGCTTATCCATTTTTCTTCTTATGGATCAATTGTTTAAATAGATATATTATATATTAATGTTTTTAACTTCTTAATGAACTATTTTAAGTTATTTATTAATGATTACAATATCAACAAACAATTACAAACTAGTAAAGGTTTTAATTAATTGATATGGATTTTAAATGTTTAAGCATGTTTTGTTTATAATCTAAAGGCTTTTTTTTTAGATCTAAAACTAAATATATAGAATGACATTTCAACAGTAATAGATCTAGTGGCGAGGTTGCAATAATTGACGATCAAGTCATTAAAAGGAGTGAACGTTTAGATGTCTCGAGTCCATTATTCAAAGTAATGATCATATAGATCGAGATGTTATAAGTAGAATTCAAGTTGGATGGTAGAAGTGGAGGAATGCATCACACTTATTGTGTGATAGAAAAACATTGCTTAGATCTTAAAACAAATGTTATAAGATGGTGGTTAGACTTGCAATACTTGATGATGCATAATGTTGGCATCTAAAAGAGAAGCATTAAATTAAGTCAAGTGGTGATGAGATAAGAATGTTCAGGTGGATAAGTGACTTCAAACATAGTAACAAAATGTGAGACGAATATATTCGTGAAAGGGTTGGAGTAGCTCCATTAGCAGCCAAAATTAGAGAGACAGTCTTCTTAGATGGTTGGTCATACTAAACGTCGATTATCTGATGATCCTGTTAGGAGAGTAGATTTAAATTTGATTTATACTAAGTGATGTAGCAGCAGACCTAAAAAGAAGTGGAATTTGTATAAAAATGATCATAATTTATTAAAATTAAATGAAAATATGATACTAAGTAGGACACAATGGAGAAAAATGATTCATGTAGCCAACCCCACTTTGTCGAACAAAGACTTGCTATTGTTGAAATGTGTGCTATTCAAACATTGAATATTTTATAATATGAAAGTTAGTCTAAATTAATTAGTAATTAATAATTTAAAATTTAATTGCTATCTTAGTTCACTTAACTATATTATTTTGAAGCAGTTGATTCGAAGAGGTTTAATACGTCATTGTTTTTAAAAGCCTCCTCTTCATCTCCATGATAGTGTTGTGCACACACTTTTTCTCTTATTCATCTTCATTGTTTGTTTGTTTGTTTGTATTTATTATTATATACCTCTATCTTGTGATATTGGAGCAGTTTTAATCCTTCAAGTTTTTTGTGCCAAAACAGTTTTCCGTCTTCCTGTTTGCTTATTTTGCAATTACACTGTTCTGTTGATGTCATCTATTATTTTCATGATAATTTTGTTATATGTTTATGTTTTATTGGCCTTTATTTCCTACTGAATTCCGTGTTAAGATTTCGTTAATTTTATTGGAAGCTATTATGTGGTATAATGATTGATAGTAATTGCTGCATTTTTATATAATGATTCTAGTTGTGATTATGCTGTATTTGTTTCACTTAAATCTAATTCTATTATTTCATTTTTTTTTGGTTTCATGAATCATTCAATTATTTTCTAGATCTAGACCAATTAATAATCATACAAGAATCAAACCATTGCTAATCAAACATCTAAATCTATGTTATGTGTATATCCAATCTCTCTTTAATTAGTTTGCCCATTCCTCTTAATTCTTCATGTTGGTTTTGAGAATCAAGCGGGATTTTTTTTTATTGATATGAAAAGGGGGTATAAATACCCTTACATGAATTCGAGAAGAAGAAATGAAAGAAATATGAGAGGAAAGATATAACACTTACATATCTAATAAATCAATTCATAATAATTATTTGGAGATAAAAGAGAAGACATAAAATAGGAAGGGAAATAAATTCAATCCAAGGAAATAAGTCTAAAATAAGATAGACAACAAATCCAATCCAAGAAAATAAATTTAAAATAAGATAGACAACAAATCCAATCCAAGGAAATAAATTTAATTCTCATAACTTTTAACACGAATAAATTATTTTCTAATATAACTTATAATACCCCCCTCAAGTTAAAACACGGTTGACAACCATGTTCAACTTGGATTTGAAAATATCAAACAATTGACGAGAAAAATTCTTTGTGAGGTAGAACTTGAAGTCTTTATTCTGTAGTTGGTAATCAACCCAAAGAACATTTAAGAATATTTTTAGTTGACTGCGGTTCTCTTTACTTGTAGTTTCTACAATATCTGTAGGTAGACGGAGGAATTCTACAGGTAATGTTGAAGGAAATTTTGTAGGGAAGTAGACAACCTACAAGAAAAATTGACTTCTAGTTGATTGCGATTGTCATCGACTATAGTTTTTGTAATGTCTGTAGATAGGCGGAAAACTTCTACAGTTAATGCTGCAGGAAAGTTTGCAGAGAAGCAGATAACCTATAAGAAAAATTGCAGGCTATGACATGCAGAAAAAAAATAAAAAAGCTTCAAAGGAGGGTCTGTTGTAGGAAAAGCTTCGAAAAAGGGTCTGTCGCAGGAAAAATGCTCTGAAGGAGGGCCTACTATAGGAAGAATGCGGAAGGACCGGTTGTAGGAAAAAACTCTGGAGAAGGATTTGTTTCGAGAAAAAAACTATGGAGGAGGGCTTGTTGTAGGAAAAAAATTTTGGCAGAGGGCCTGCTGTAAGGTAAAGCATCAGAGGAGGGTATGCAAGTGGGAAGCAGTGGACACAATCAATGAGAGGATTCCTGCAGCAGAGATGAGCTGGACAGAGGAATGCAAAGGAAGTTTCGGATTTGGCAGAGCGGTTCCAGATTGCTTAGGATGAGGAGATTCAGCTCAGGTAAAAGGTGTTTCTAGAGCAGTTCCATGCAGTTTGTTTCCCGATGCATCCAGGTCAAGGAGAAATCGACATTGACTCATTGGGATCTCGCCGAAGAGCTGGGGATTGTGAATGTTTAGGAACTGGAGTAACACAATTTCTCCAATTTCCTGCTGAATTGTTCCTATAATGTTGTTGCTCTCTAAACACAGAATTGTAAGAGACTTGAGTAATCCGATCTTTGGTTGAATGATTCTGTTGAGATGACTAAATAGTTATTTAATGTTAGTATTATTAATGATTTAATAATAGCATTTATTAAATTTTATTG
>NEWO01000176.1:980282-990680 GCA_003013225.1 Phalaenopsis aphrodite
TAAATTAACACAATATTAAATAAATTTAGTATATATATATATATATGTAAAGAAAAATAAAAAAACAAAAAAAACATATATATTAATTTATTAAAACTATATTATTAAATACTTAACATTATATATATGTTAAGTATGTTTATAAGTTAATATTTAACATTTACTAATTCAATATTAATGTTTTTTTATAAACCGTGCGAATACCACTGTAATAACACATGAATAACATCACAAATAACAACGCAAAACATCATGAATCAATGACTGACAAAAGAGTGAATAATATCGCGAATACCATCGCAATAACACCACATAACACGTGGAATCAAAGGGCGTGCAACCTCGCGAATAATACTTGAATAGCACCATAATAACAAATGAAAACTACCACGAATAACACTGCGTAACACCAGGAATCAACAAATGCGTGACTGCGCTAATAATACCCCAATAATACCTGAAAACTACCGCGAATAACACCGTGTGACAACGGGAATCAACGGACGCGCGACCGCATGAATAATGCCGCAAATAATACCTCAAATACTAATGCGAATAACATTGGACTCGCAACCGCGGGGAGGGCAGGGCCGTAAAAAATTTCTCCGAATGCGGGATGCGGTGTCGAACCCACGGGTGACGTGTAGTACAAATGGAAACAAACTTATCCTGCAACACAGCCTAGACGGAGAAAACCAATGTCAATGTCGGTGTTTTTAAAATGCCCCGCAGCTGTTTTGTGACGCCAACTGGGCCCTTAATGTTCCTCTTGTCACTTCTAACGATTTTCTAAATTTGCAGTTAGTTGCAAACCACATACGGTCACAACTCATTAGATTTGTAAGTGTTGAATCTAAATCTGTCTTTTGGATTGTGCCAAAGGGATAGAGCGCGGAGTCCGAGGGAAGGAAAAAGTGAGGGAGAAAGAGAAATACCTGCTCCGTTAGGGGCAAAGATGGGTGTTACCGGGCTCTTTTGCCCCTATTTTTCCACAAAACATGGGGTTAGAAGTGAGAGAAGAAGAGTGAGCTCCCTACATGGGGGTGAGAGAGAGAGGCCTGGGACCCCATTTTACATGCTAGGGGTCATCTATTTATAGAGAGAGAAAGAGAGGGAAAGGGGATTATATTTATGCCCTAGCTTTAAGTGAAACGGAGAGGGTGTTTCGGCCCTTACCATGCTTGGAATCCGTCTTCTTAGAGTTTTATCGTTGCTAGACTCTTCAGTGTTGGGTGGGCCTGCTTAGACGGCCTACCGGCTGGAGGTTGAATTGATCTCATGTGGCCGACCCAGGCGGCTGGCCGGCAGGTGGCGACTAATTGGTTCAAGGTCCTATGGTTGGCCAAGGTGGCTGATCGACAGGTGATGGCTGGCCCAGGTGGTCAGCTAGTTGAACGTTGTGTGGCCGACTAGGTGGCCGGTCAACTGAATTCTTTTGTGACTGGCTTATGGTGGTTTGTTGGTTGGGTTAGCCAGTCATGGTGGCTGACTGACTGATTGTGGTCGACCCAGATGGTCAACCGACTAGAAGGTGGTTGATGTTGGTGCTGGTGAAGGCTTTGTCAATTGTGATCCTTTGGCTCAGCGAGTGCCTATTTTTGGGTTATACAAAATTCGCTTCTGTTCTTCCCTTACTTGTAACCCCATATTGTGTGGAGTAATATGACCAAAGAGTCAGAGAATACCCCTCTTTGCCCGTCGGCGGAACAAACCTCTCTCTTTTTCCTTCTGTTGGACTCTATGCTCTATCGTTTGATTAGATCTAAAGAACAGATTTGGATTCAACATCCTAAAAGGTACCGTGAACGTGGATTGTGCTGCCAAGTAGAAAACAAGCAGTTCGTGTTGGAGAGAGCCCAAAAATAGATAAATAAAAAGAAGAAAAAGAAGGTAAGAGGAAGAAAACAAAAAAATTAAGTTAAAAGACATAAAAGATGACAGGACATGACAAAATAAAAAGTTAGTGACAAGACAAAACAAGAAATAAAAAGAAAAGGAAGAACCTCTTTCACATTCCAAGAGGACGAGGATCGTTAACGGAGGAATAAAAAAGATAAGCACCCCTTTTCTTTGCTTGTTTACTTTTCTTAAATGAAGAAAGAAATAAAAAAGAGAAATAAAGAAAAAAGTCGAAAAGATATTCTATCCCCTCATTTGAGTCTCTCTTCCGGGATAAACACTCCAAAATTCTCTCATTTAAGTCTTTCCTCTAGGATGAGCACATAACATTTCATCTACAAACTGACGAACAATCAGAAATGACAATTTAGGTATTAGAAGATTTGTTGAGACTTTGTGTTCTTGACTTTAGAGGCAGTTGGGAAGAGCACATTCTAATGATTGAGTTCTCCTAATAGCTATCAGTTTAGTATAAAAACGGCTCCGTATGAAGCACTATGTGGCAGGAAATGCAGATTTCCACTAAGTTGGGTAGAAGTGGGTGAATGTCAAATGGTATATTCGGAGTTAGTTAATGAAGCTACAAAGAACATCAGGATAAGCAGCGGCAGATTAAAATCTGCTCAGGATCGATAACAAAAATATTATGACTCATTGCACAAAATAGTAGAATTTGAAACGGGTTATTTTGAATTTCTAAAAGTTAGACCAATGAAAGGTATTACTAGATTTGGTCAGGGAAGCAAGTTGAATCCCATGTACATCGGTTCGTTTGAAATTATAGAAATGATTGGTTCAGTTGCTTATAGGCTAGCCTTGACTGCTGATATGTCAGATATTCATGTTGTGCTTCACATTTCGGTGCTTATAAAATGAGTTTTAAATTCAAAATAGAGGATTGCATATGAACATATTGAAGTACAGAAAAATTTAACTTATATTGAAGAGCTTTAAAGTATTTTAGAAACCAATGTCAAGAAGTTGAGGAATAGATAGATTCATTTTGTCAAAAGATAAAATGGAAGTATAGGCCTGAAAATGAAGCTACATAGGAAAAATAAGAAGAAATAAAACCACAATATTTCTCTCTATTCAGGTAAAGTCGAAAATTTTAAAGATGAAACTTTTATAAGGATGGGAGAGCTGTAACGCCTAAAATTTGAGAAATCAAGTAAAAGTTTGACAATTTTAAAATACACCCCAAATTTTGTATTTCCTGAAATTCATCAAAGAAATTTTATAAATTTTATTCATGAAATCAATCAATTTGATATGTAATACTATGCATGAATTTTGAGTGCACGGGAAGATATAAAATTTGGAAGTTATAAGTTTAGTTAAATTAGTTAAATCTTAATTAATCCTAGTCTTTTCCCTAATCTTTTTACTGTAGGCAGGAAACTCTCCTGCATTGAAGAACGCATGCATTCGCATGATAAGATTGAACAGTTGAGAATAAAGTGGGGTTAGATAAAATGCCGCACTTCCCCTCTCCCGATTCACTCCTCATGGGAGTAGTGGATCAGGCACTATAGAAGACGGTCGAACAACAGATCTAGGAGTTGCAGGCTACAATCTGAGGCTCTGAGAGGTATCAGTGAGTTGGAAACTCTCTTTCACGCTAATTGAGACACTCAATTTCTTACACTTTATTTTGATGTACACCACAAATTTGTGCACTTTTTCATTTCTGGCAGTTGTAGCAAAAACGAACTTTTGTCAGAAGTGACAAAATTGGTTTGTAGGTTTTTGTAAGGGCTTTTAGTGTGAAATCAATAAGGTTAAGAGAGGATTAAGGGAATAGGAAGAATAGGGAAGAAGAATAGGCTAAATCGGAGTTGGGTTGGTTATGCCGAGAAGTTCGTTTGAGGTAAGAATTCATAAACGAGTTAAGTTTTGGGTTAAATTACAAAATGAGCAAAACTGTCATAAACTGTCAAGATGCGTACGATTTTTAGGTTGTTTAGACAAGACGACACGCTCGAGGCGAGCGTGTAGAAACTCGTCTTAAGATTGCTCTGTCAAGTCAGGTGAAATGATTATGTACTAACTTAAGAAAACAATTCTATGTAGGTTTCATCTGATTCCATGTTTGATACTAGCATTTAGAATTTATTAATATATTGTGGATGAATACCTGCATTGACTGTATAAATGTAAATTAATTCTCGTAAGATACATATGATTTTATTATCATATGAATTTGATAAATATGTTTATGAAATCATTGTTTGCAGATCTTCATTTATTATGATTCTCATGCTTATGACATATGAAATATCTGATGAATGTTGGTTACAGGAATTATGCTTTAAGAAATGTCACCAGTGATGTTATATGTTTGCTATTGCATTAATACTTGCAAACATAAATGATAGGGATGTGAGATTCCTGGCTTCTGGTATTCAAGTGGTGACAAAATTCTGGGAGTTGTTTGGATCAGATGAACACAAAATGTAGAGAACTGTTGATATCAGAGAAGTTATTGATAACTTTTTTTTTGGGGGACCAATCTTTACCAATAGCTATTGTACCCTAAGGGCTGGACGACAACCCAATGACGTAACATGACATAGAAATAGTTGAATTCTATATAATAAAAAGTGACATTGCTATGATTAGATTGATGATTCATATGAATATGCTTATGACTACACAGGAATAAATGACATATTTTTATAAAGCAGTCGTGATTTTTTACACTACTTGTTTTTCTTTTATATGTTTTATATTATTCTAGTATGTTGTGACTTGTGTGTGGACATTTACAGTTACGTACGAGCATGCACATTATTTTTTTTCAGTGCATAAAATATTATTTTAGCCTTAATTATTTCGTTGAGATTGTTGTTGGTCACTCAACGTTGTTGTCTTACAAAAGGGGGTAAATAGCACTGGGGCGAATAGCATGTGTGACTTATGCAACTTTTAGTCCAATCGTTGCGAGTAGCCAAAGTTGATCACCCAGTGAGTCTTGATTATGTAAGTTAGAACGAGCGTTAGTGAGAATTTAGTCTAATTGAATCGTCTGCCTTTGTCGTGCTTCTGCCCTTAAACAATGGGCCAATTGGGGTGTGACATAATGTTACAAGCTTATGAGAATGTCAAGTTATACAAGGGGCAAACTAAGTGGTGATATGATCTAAAGCTTGTGACAAAGCAATTTAAGCTTGGACAAGTTTTTTTTCGCATTTAACTCCAGATTAAAATTATTCCCTCTGAACTCGTAATCCAGGTGGTTTGGACCGTTTATTGTAGTGAATGTTTTTTTTAATGGCTCTATAAATATTGAGAATAAGAACACTTATATTTTCAAGTAATTGATCGGAGACTTGAGCCTTATTTAGGAGGGCTTGAGCATTATAGAGAGGCCTTAGTGTTAATTCTTCATCCTAAGTAAGATTTGATATTATCACGCTGGAGAAATTAAAATTGGTAACTTCTTGGGAGGTAACCCACATTTTATCTTTTTTTTGTTCTGTGATTGTCTGATTTTCTATGTTGCGTGGAAAAAAGTTCTCTGTTACTGTTGTAGCAAGTGTACAACACCGTTTCGCGGTACTGATTTTTTAGCGTTGCGATGCTATTCATTCAACGTCGCAGTGCTGTGTGTTGTACTGTATTCTCCTTTTATCTGTGTTGTATTCTCCTTTTATCTGTGTGCCTACTGACATAAGTCAAATAGTTGCAAAAATTATGTGTTATTTGAATTGTTAGAGGTTGTGGTGCTCAATGCATAGCGTCGTGACGTTGATC
This sequence comes from Phalaenopsis aphrodite, assembly GCA_003013225.1. Lineage (NCBI taxonomy): Eukaryota > Viridiplantae > Streptophyta > Magnoliopsida > Asparagales > Orchidaceae > Phalaenopsis > Phalaenopsis aphrodite. The sequence continues at coordinate 985,938 of NEWO01000176.1, forward strand.
AAATGATAGTGTCACCTATTAATCACATTGATTAATTCAGTTGAAAAGAAGGGAATTCAAGGTAGTACTACAGTGCTATGTTCTAGCTCAATGTCGCTACATAAATTCTATTGATTGTTATCCTGTCATTTTAATGCAAAGTTTTATGGATTTTATTAATTTATTGTGAAATTAATGGCAATTCAACGATTAGTTGACCATTATTTGATCAACGCAAGCTCACTAGCCATGGAACTAGTGTTGCAGTGCCTATCACCCGAGCACACAATGTTGCAATGCTATTTTCATGAATTGCATCGGAGCCTTAGTTTTAGTCTTAGCAACGCTGCGTCATGATCCATGTTTCTTGTGGTGCCACAAAACTATTCACTTGTTTTGCGGCGCTACCCTATTTTCTATATATAGGCAAGGGGTTTATGTCATATTTGAGTGTCTCTCTATCTCATATCCTAGTCTCTTTGGGTGGAGTTCTAGCCATTCTTCTTTCTTTACTTATGCTCTTTATTTCTTACCAGTAGAAATAGCTTCTAAGATAAGGGGTAAGAAGAGGGCCTCAACTTATTTCAATTCTACAAAGTTTATTAGCGCTAAAGTTTGGGTTAGGTATGAATAAGCTCTTGCACAAGAATCTTATCCTAGAGAGGGGGTTTAGGAGTTCGAGGGGGGCTAGTTAGAGAGTTTAATAGTACAGAGGAAATGGTATATGTATATATATATATATATATAAACTATTCTAGGAGCCTGGGGCAGTGATTGTGCCTGTAGATAGGGAGTCTTTGCGAACGTAAAAAAAATAATAAAACTAGAAAGTTTTTGTGAAGGGCAAGTGGGCAGTTTTTTTTATTTTGTTTCAATTAACCAGATTTATTATTTACCTTATTATGACTTTGATGAGTCAATTGCGAACTATCACGATCATCGAAACTTTGAGGGAATTCTTGATTTTCACATTAGAATTGATGCACCCGTTGAATGAAAACTTCGAATGAGAAGTTGATAAGTTTTTTTATCTGAGGCATGAATACCAAGGCGAAACCTTGGTATTATTTCATATATGCCAAATTGATGCCTAGTCAAAATGTCAAGGAGGTTTCTAAGGATAGGGCAATCCGAAACTATGCTTTACAGAAGGGGATGGTTATTTACATTAGCAAAATCGAAAGTAGGTCGATCATAAACATTGTAAGCGGGAGCACTAAAGTAGGTATAGAACACCCCCCCCCCCCTTCATTTATATGTTATATATCTAGGTTAGAATCCTTGGGGATGCATTGAAAGAGCATATTTTTCTTATTTCAACTTTGACCGGGAATAAAATCCTTTCATGCAAGGGGTCCTGCTTGAGCTTGGAGAGAGTTCCTCCCATCCTTCTACATTACAATCAAGATCTTCTACTTCTATGGTTGTTCAGGTGCCCGATATTGAAGAGCATGTTTCTGGCGTCCAAAGGTGGTAACACAAGATGGGTAAGAAGTTTGACCATTACATGGACCAACATTAAAGGCAGTTCATATATATGGCTAAGTTCAACTCAACCGTAGAGAAAATAACTCAACACTGCTAGTTGAACGTTGGTCCTGATCGGACCAATTCCTTGCTGCCTCTTAGTTTGAGTATTTTGTAGGACCTAGCTAAGCCAGTAGAGGAATGTTGATAAATTAGGGTGAAGAAAAACATGAATCGACCAAAAATCAGAAGAACACAGAGATTTAACGAGGTTCGGCAAAAATGCCTACGTCCTCGGGAGCAGAGCGGTGAATTTCACTATTTCAGAGGAGTTCAATACATACCCATAGGGTTACACATCATATATATAGATAAAACTCACAGATAAAATTACTAACACGCTCTTACTCCTCCTAACCCACTTATCTCTAAGAGACACACCTCTTCATTCCAAGAAACTCCAAATTATGGCATATAAGCCATACCTAACAAATCTCTGATACCTATAGTATCTGACTTGGTCAACATATCTGCTGCAATTTCATCATATGATTCAACAGAGTGAACTCAACCTATAACTGTATTACCCAACAGTTTATAGATATTACCTGCAGTGATCTTTCCTTTCATCACAGTCAATGCATTTTTAACAATTCTGATGGTTTTTCTATTCTCATCTGCTTTAGGAATAAAACCATTTATGTGTAAAGTGCCCAAGAAAATTAAATTATTATTCAAACTTGGAATATGCTCTTATCACATAACACATAATAGAGAATTGTTTACTTCATAAATGTTATCAGATTCTGGTTCAGTCGATTTGGGTGATAATATATGTTACAATATTGTTGGTATTGATAAAGTCAGAATTAAGATTTATGATGACTTTGTCAGAACATTATGTGATGTGAAACATATTCAGATTTGAATAAGAATTTAATTTCCTTGTGCACTTTACACATAAATTGTTTTATTCCTAAGACAAATGATGATAGAAAAACAATCAGAATTGTTAAAGATGCATTGATTGTGATGAAAAGAAAGATCACTGCAAGTAATATCTATAAACTGTTGGGGAGCACAGTTGTAGGTGGAGTCCACTCTGTTGAATCATATTATGAAATTGCAGCAGATAGGTTGACCAAGCCAGATATTATCAACAAGTTCAGACAGTGTCATCATACATCTTAATTCTAACATTGTCAATACCAGTAATATTGTAACATTTATCATAACCTAAATAGACTGAATCAGAATCAGATAACTTGTATGAAGTAAACAGTTCCCTATTAGGTGTTCTGTGATAAGAGCATCCTGAATCAAGAATCCATACATCCTTCAACTGAGTTGTTGTAACTACAAGTGCATCACCATCATTGTAATAGGTAATGTCACTCTGCACCACATTCATGGACTTAGAAGATACATCATGTTTCTCATCAAACTGCTTCTTGAGCTTTGGATAATCTCTTTTCATATTTCCCGGCTCCTTGCACTGTAGCAATGAATCGACTTTCTGCCTTTAGGCTTTGACCTGAAATTTTGCATTCCAGAATTCTCTTTCTTCTCCTTCCTTGCACGATCCTGATTACCCTTAGCATATAAACAATTGCCATGAGAGTTTTCCCCTACATTTTGCTTCCGCTGGTTGTGAGCCAACAATGCTGCAGTAATCTCATCAATTTTGATTGTTTCTTTCCCATATGTAAGAGTAGTTACCAGATGTTTATATGAGGAAGACGATAAAGAACACAACAGAATCATTGTTCGATCTTCATCTTCAATACTCACATCAAGCCATGTCAGATCTGTGATTATTTGATTGAAGACATTCAAGTGTTGTGCCAGATCAGTGTCTGCCTGCATCTTCAGCCAATATAGTATTTGCTTCAGATACAATTTATTCGTCAGAGATTTGGACATAAACTGAGATTCTAATTTCTTCTATACTTTTTCTGGAGATTTCAGATTCATAACATGATATATAATCTCATCTGCCAGACATAAACGTATGCTCGTAGTTGCAATTATTCTCAATCTTCATTTTCCATATTATTATATTTCGTAGCTCGCAAAGTCTTCAAAATTCTTTGTTGTGTCAACAAATCTTTTACTATTATTTGTCACAATCTGAAGTTCCCGGTTCCATCGAACTTCACTATCTCAAATTTTACACAAGACATTGCTATTTGAAATTAATCCTGCAACAAATTTTTCCTATCTTGTGTCTAAACAAAAATACATCTCAAATAAATTCAAAGAAACCTGAAATTTTTCTGTCAATTGCAGCAATTTTCCTGCAATTCTGCTGTGATTCGTGAATCAAAATTTTCACACAAAACGTTTTTCCTGTTCGCGTCAACACCTCGGCCGAAGTGCGTCTTGCAAGTGAAACCCTTTGCCTGCATCCTGCCGAACTCCACTTGTTGCAAATCCTCCTGCGAAAAATTTGCGAACTCCGCTGGCCAAACTCCTCTCTTCGCCACCGAACTCCTCTCCTCTGCGAAACTGACTGTCGCACGAACTGCTTGCAAACCGCTCCTTCGAGAACTTCCCTGGCAGCGAGAACTCTTCCGGCAAGCTGTCGCGACGATTCGCGAACTGTTTAGGACCTAGCTAGCCAGTAGAGGAAGAAGAAGGGGGTGATGGAAAAGATTATGAATGGTTTTGTGTTGATTCTGTTTTGTATTTTCATTATTGCCTGCATTGTTATTGCCCCTTTTTATTATTTTTTCCACTATACTTGTTTTTATTATTTTTGCAAGTGCAAGACAAGTCTAAGGGACTTTTGATATGTTGATTGTATTCGTAATACTTTGTTTTACATTTCTATTGTACTTTTACATCATTAATTATAATATCAAATTTGGTTTCAATGTGAAAATTATGTTGTGTTTCTCTGTACTGGGGTGTGAACATTGTAACTCCGGAGCGCTCTATTTAGTGCCACAACATTAGTCTTATAAATGTGAGTTTTGTTTGTATGGTGATCCAGACAAGGTTTGATTTAGTCACCTTTGATCAACAAAATTATGTTTTAAGTTTAAAATTTTGAATAATAATTTAAAAATTGGATTTTCAGAAAAATCATTAAATAATTTAATAATATTGTTAACATCAATAATTACTAAATATATTGTTGGAATTGATGAATTCAAATAACACCCTTTTTTGCATAAATCACATAACACGCAATTTACTTAAAATGAATTTAGTTAATTAAAAGAGTGTAAAATTCAAAGTTTTAATCAATTTAGGCAACATAATAAGGTTTAGTATGAACAAACTATAGTACTT
>NEWO01000176.1:996153-1008544 GCA_003013225.1 Phalaenopsis aphrodite
TATAAATATCCAATTTGAATTTTAAGTTTCTTAATCATATTCAAATATGAACTACAGGTCACTCAACTCCTGCATTCTCACAATCAGGTGCCCCATGCTTGAAGTTGGCCGACTCAATGTTGAAGCTAAAAATATTCTAGTTTAGTCCACAACACCTCTAGTTATGATGCGACCACCCCCTTTAAAATATTAACATAATATGACTTATTCAAAATTTTATAAAAATAAAGTAAGTTATATTTAAGTTGCCAAGTATATGTTATATATGTCAAAATATAAATAAGATAAAGTAAATAATTAATGATATACCAGATAATTCAAAAAAATTTACTAAGGCCTCATTTGTCTTTTACGTCGCATTTGGGAAACTTTTTTATCGAGTGTTTTGCGGATGGGGGCCCGTATTTTGTCGAACGGTGAAACAGAAGGGGGATAGGGCGTTTTGCAGCTGGAGCTCTGTTGCAAGGTGCCACAGACGTTGTTGCCCCTTCGGATTTCCGGTAATCCCACTTCCCTATCATTACATAGAACAATCGCCACTCTCCTTCTTTGTCACCTATGTTATTAAGGGCTGAAACCCAGATATGCTCCCCTCCTTCGGTTGTCAGCGTCGTCAATTTGATGCCTACCTGTTGATTAGCTTGCTCTTTCTCATACATATGTGTAAATGAACATTTTGAGGGGAGATTTCTAAGTAGTTATTTGTTTTTTCTTCTCGTATTGCATATGTTTTGATGCAAAGTTGAAGTTTGCAAGATATATAAGTTAGCAGCATGTATACTAATCTTGATCAAGCAATAGAACCTACGAAATGAAAAATATATGAGCATTGTACATGTGGTTCTTTAAGAATTCTTTGTGGACTTGTTCAACATATGATTTCACTAATGTTAGTCGATCAATTTGCTTGCACTTACCTCCTATACAGAGTGAGTAACATTTTGGGGGGGAGAATGTTGAGTATTGCATCCCTTTTTTAGTATATGAGATAGTTTTATAAATGGGATTGCATATGCGTTGATGCAAAGTTGAAGTTTGCATGATACACAACTAGCATCATCTATACCTATCCTGATCAACCAGTAGAAGCTATGGAGTAAAATATTTATGATCATTATTCATATGTTTCTTTAACAATTTTTTTTTAGTCTGTGAGAATTTTACAAATTAAATTACATACGTTTTCATGCAAAGTTGTAGTTTGCAAGATAGATAAGCTAGAAACATCAATACTTATCCTGGTCAACCAATATAAGTTATGGAATGAAATATGTATGATCATTGTTCATCTATTTCTTAAAAACTTCCTTTTTTCACCTTTATAAATGGAATTACATATGCTTTGATGCAAAGTTGAACTTTGCAGGATAGATAAGTTAGCATCATCTATCCCTATCCTCATCAACCAATAGAAGATATGAAATGAAATATATATGAGCATTGTACAAATGTTTCTTTAAGAATTCTTCGTGGACTTCTATAATATATGCATACACTGATTTTACTTGGTCAATTTGCTTGCTACTGCCTTCTCTTTGTTAAATGTTTTTATTAGCTATTACATGTGTCATAATTCTTATTTTATATAATGTGTCATCTTGAATAGTTTTCTTATTTGTTATTGTTCAAAGGTATTTTGTGTATTGTTTAACTATGTTAAGAGGGGGTGGAAAGGCTAGTGCAATTTATGATCATTGTCCCAACAACATGCACTTTCATTGTTGTAATTTATGTTTAGTTTTAGAATTTGTGAAACCATGGAAATTTTAGTCAAATATATGTTATTCATTAGAATTATTTTTTGAATGTGGTGATGTAACGAATGTTACATATAATATTTATCAATTATCTAATTGTTGAATTTTGTCAACTTAGATGTACTGTTATAAGATGCATACAAAAATAACCTAAGCGTAGCCCAAAATCATCATGTTCACTTGACATCATGTAAATCAAAATGTTTATCCATTAACGAGATAGAAAAAGTAAACTATGAGTTGGGTCTTCTCTAAACCATCATTTGAAAAAATAAGTATAGAAGTTATCATTTTAAAAACAACAGAAAGGAAAAGATTGAGAGATATCCCACTAAAAGAAAATAAAAAAGGATTTGATGTGAATAATAAAAATTCCTCCATAACAGTATTAATATTAATCTAGAAAAATAACAAAGTTAAAATTTTGAAACTTGTCCAACTCAAATCTAATAATTTATTAACATATTTGTCAATATAAAGTTTCAAATAATAGCAAAGTCTAATTTAGTCTTCTACAAGGATAGAAGTTAAGTGTGAGCTGAACTCAAATAGATGGAACATTATGGCTTCTGCACCTTTGGCACTGAGTAGAGACATTATGATGTAGACTATTTGTGATGACTATTCGATTATTATAAATATATATTTAGGCATTCGTAAGAATGAGCAAAGATCCAAGTAAGGGAGAATTGGAATACCATGAAAATCATATAATTTTAACCCTACTCAGACTGAAAATTTTACATATGTTTGCATATGATTTTATTTGCAACACTAATAATTCAATTTCAAACTCTGTACGTGTGAGAGAGATTTTTGAAATAATAAAAGAAAACACATGATTTAGTTCAAAATAATTATTCATGGTTATTTGCTACTAAAGCAATATTATTAGAAGGAAATTTAATGTTGGGCATTTTGCTAATGCACCATGCCTGGCACCAAAGCAACAAACAGGTGCCCACAATAGAGATCTTTGAGCCCAGGTACACAGTATAGTGCCAAATCTAGTAGCCTAGACAAAGAGCATAGTGCGGAAGCAGCAAAAAAACTATACACCTATACACCAAAACAAAATAGAAAAAATTTTGAGCCTGATGCTTAGGTGATAATCACTGTTGCTTAAGAAACACCCTAAAGCAAAATTATGCTTAGGAGATGGAGACTAATACTCTCTAGCACCTGTGTGACTCAAAGTACCTCCCACAAATTTGACCAAATTTTAATATATATACACAAGGTATGACATGATAGGTGCATACTTTAAGCGAAAGCCAACCCTTAAATTCTTCATTCCCTTTTCTTTTGAACATAAGATAAACCTTTTTTCATTGGTCTGGTGTAGCCAGTGATGTTTTCACTAGGCTATGATTTTGATTAATACAATGTTCTTTAATTTGTATTTACATTATTTTTTTTTCTCTTGGCTATGGTTTGGTGTAGCAAGTGATGCTCTCACTTGGGTCATTGAATTAAATGATTTTAGATGCTCATTACATTTTTCTCACAAAGATGCTTGATTTTGCATACATTAACATGCAAGATTTGTGACTTGATTAGCAATATAATTAAAATCTCAATTTTTTGTTACTATTAGTTGTTTTGGGCTTGTTGGACTTCAAATTGATAACATTTGGTGTTATTGAAATTATCTCATTAAGATAACTCAATTTAATTGTAAGTTTATTGAAATCAAAATTTAGATGATCATTAGTATACTTTGAGACATTTACAACTTGAAAATTACATTAAAGCTAATGTTTAAGTTGATGAGTTTTTTATGACATACTATTTTTCTCTTATTTGAAATATTGAGCTTCCCTTCAAAAAAAAAAAAATATTTTTTAAGACTTTAAAATAAATTATAGCATATGTTCTATAAATTTAGATAAATTACATAGCATAACAGCCCCCCTATCTCCTCTAAAGGTTGTGGACATAACATTTCTTTTTTAAATCATAATTTTACCATTTCATGAAATTAATGCCTCAATTTGCAAAAAAAATATACATAAAAAAGTTCATTGGATTCTATGAGTATTAAAATCAAGTTCAAAAATCATAAAAATGGTTAAAAAGATATAAAAAATGCTAGAATTGACATTCATAGGGGCTCACAAACTTGCCTAACTTTGGCAGGATTGACAGTTAAATTGGATATTACCATCTATAAATCAACCACTTTTCATCCAATTTTTTTTAAAATTCTCACTAAAATATCAAAATTCATGTAAAACCCCAACCCTTATTTTAATTTTTTTCATTAAATCTCAATCGTTTGATCATGACGCATACATATACATCGGTTTCATTGTTACAAAAAAATTTACCTGCTTAATTTATAAATATTAATATTTCAAATGGTGTATGTATGCTTTTCATTTCATATGGCGAAGCATCAATTATCCTCTGAAAAGATGGCAATTGACAAATTTGAATAGAATAAAATCAAGATGGTCAAGCTTTCCCAATTCCTATGCCAGAGCTCCAAGCTTTCTTAAAAATAAACTTTGGGTTCGTTTGGGGGCAACTTATTTGATGCGATAGTGTTTTTAAAACACACCCGATTTATTTGGATAAACTCAGTTTTGGCAACTTATGCGTTTTCACATTGCACAAATCTATGTGCGGTGGCAACTTTCTTGTAGTGGTCTGGCAGCGGTCTTACTTTTCCAAAAAAAAATAAAAAATTTATAATAATCATTGCATCTAACTTATCAGAAGATTATTTTTAAACAGTTTATCAACAAATTATTCAATAAAACTACAGCTACCCCAAACAGACCAAACAGACGGTTAGACTCTCCTTTTGTATAGATTTACTCATAAATTAGTCAAAACATTGCAATTTACAAATCTAGCACCCTCTTCTATATTCTTAAATATCAAAATTCATGATAAAACCTCAAATATTTTTCATTATTATCATATTCACAATATCTTTTATCATTGCACACGTAAATAAATTAATTCAGTAGTTCAAAAATATCACAAGAGTGCTAGATTTTATAAATAACAATGATTCAGATGCTATGTATGTAATTTTTACGAAAAAAATATACATAAATAGCTCAAATTCAATGGTTTCTACGTTACATCTGTCATATAAATCCATTGAAAACTAGATAAATGAACTTTTCAATATTTCTTCACTTTGCTGAGAAATACACTTCATGTATTCAACTTCACATGATCCTTGATGATTTTTGGCTACATATCCCAAACATTTTGCATATTTTAAGAAAAAAAAAAAAAGAATGCAAAAAACTATAGATTACATGGAGTGATATGGGATTATGATGAAATTTACACAATTAATGATGATAATGTTCATAGTGTAATGCCTACGTCTTAAATCTCCAAAAATATAACTAATTGAGTTGAGCCTGATCCTATAACATTAGAAAAGTTGAAAGCGATATTCCAAAGCAATGAACATATTATGCCCCCTCAAAACTTTCAACCAAACATGTTATTGGCATATACATCCATGGTTGTATCAAATAAGCTCATGAGATGTTGATAGGCAGCACTAACATTCTTTAACCCGAATTAGCAATATAAGGGGATGAGAATCAAAATAGACAGCAACCCTCCTTATTTCTAAAACTCCCCCAACTCCTGCTCATTTTTAGAGTAACCTTAGTTGTAGATCTGGAAAATGTTCCACTCCACTTTGAGCAGTTTGTTAGTTGTAGATCCAACCCTTCCCAGCATCCTTAATCTTCAAGATAGTGTTTTGTACTCCCTTGATTTTAATGCAAGAAATGGAAAAATTTAGTACTCCTACACCATCTACGAAACCTAAGAAGGAAGGTTTTGGGCAAATTATCTTTAATGCTGATGGCAGCCATCAGACTTGAGCTTCAACTAGCTCAGATTCCAACATAGGATTTTTGCTGATTTCCTTTTCCATATTACAAACTTTAGCTTCAGCAATAAGAATCTTGTCACTCACATCACCAAAAAAACTACCCCTAATTCCACTTTATAAGTCCTCCTGGCAACACTTTTATGTAAAAACCATAATTTGATCCGTTGGTAAAGTGTTCCAGGCAGCTTGGACGCAGTTCTTGAAATTGCAGTGCTTGTAAACATTGTAGAATCTGAAAGGTAATTTGGTAGCTATGAAGCACCGACACCTCCAAATAGAAGACGCACCCGAGTTCGACACGTGTTGGACATCGACACGGACACTGCTCCGACACGGGCCAATACAGTGTCCGATACTTTACCAAACGTGTCAGAGCTGTCTGATTAATTCGACACTTCTCGGACACCTCTTCACACCACTCTGGACATCGCTCAACACCAGACATGGGACTTAAATTCAAGCGGCGAAGCATAATGTAAAGCAAGAAAAAAAATCAAAGATGCAATGTTTATGAAGGCCTTACGGTCGTACCATTGCCACACAACAGCAAACCAAGCAGAGAGGAAGCCATCATCAAGCATTAACCAAGCAGAGAGGAAGCCATCATCAAGCATTAAACCAAAAGGTACCCAACAATCCTCCCTTGTTGACGAAGACACTGAGTTCAACGAAGAGAGAACCCGCCAAACCTCCTCTGTTGTTGAAGGCAGTGGTTTGTAAGAAGTTTAATCCAAAGGCACCCATCAACACTCCATTGACAGCTTAATCCAAAGGGTTAAGGGCAGACAAAGTAGAAGAAAGAGAAAATTGAGTTCCTCTTTTACAGATTTTGAGTTATCCAATTATAAATCATTGTGTGGAAATGCGGGGCCCACCGCTAAAAAAAAAATTAAATGCTTTTACTGTGCAACCAGGACTGAATCCCGCCCAAGCCTTTGAAAAATTAAACGCAAAATGTAACGCGCTGAATACAAAGTGTTAGATCATTGCATTGAAAGGGAAACTGTCGCACGAGAGTCGAGCATTGTCTCGTTCGCCATTTGCCATTCGTTTAGAGTTTTCCATTGCTTTCTTGAATCACATGCCTTAGGGTTTAGGGTAGTCGTTCGCCGGTCGAGATAGATTCGCACTTTCTCTTTATCGAAAAGCTTAAGAAGATGGAAATCGAGCCTAGGCAGATGAAAACCGAAGAGCCTATGAGAATGGAAACTGATGAGTCTATGAGAATGGAGACTGAAGAGCCTAAGAAGAATGGAGACAAAGAACGTAAGAATGACACCCAAGTGGGTTCATCTATGTAAATTTTATTTTGTGGTTGTACTTTCATTAAAAAGTTTATGTCAGCCGAGTTAGACACTTCATCTTATAGTATTTTCGTGCATAGTTCAAATTAAACACTGTATGATTAAAATAAAAAACAAATCACTCAACAATATCACAGTATTTTGAATTAAATATGACCACACTTTCACCCAATAACATCAATATAACACGATATCAAATCAAGTGCACGTCAATAACACTATTGTATTAGTTTAACACAAAAAAAAACACTACAGTAACACCAAAATCATATTGAATTAATACACAGAACACCTCTGAAATAACACCAAAATAATACAATATTAATACATTAATAACACTATAATAACGCTTAAATAACACCTTAATAACGCCAAAATAAGCATTCACTTCCTAAACCCTAAACCCCTTAATAAAGACTAAATGACATTGAAATAACGTCTCAATAATGACTAAATGACACATAATATTTGTTTCATTATACTTATTTTATAGGTTTAAGAACCCAAGGTCCATGAATTATAGATGTTGATCATTCGTAGTAAGAGATGTGTTTGATAAGGTCATGTCTGCAATATGTGAGGAGACCATAAATGATCTGAAAATATTGAATGTTGAACATGTTTTTTAAGCCCCTCCCTTATCCTCAAGACAATGTCTTGACACTGCAAATATTGCAATGTTGGCACTACGAAAGAATGATATTCAGAATGGGCGGGAAGAAGCTAAGAATAAATTGTGATGAAGTTACCCTGCTGATAAGCATGCCAAATAGAGAAGTGGCATAGTGGAAAAAGTTCCACTTATGATGTGGATGCCCGACTAATGAATAATGAAATTTTGAATTTTTCAATGGAGGAGTTTTTTACACTTGATCAATTGTTTTAAAAAATTTAATTATCAAATTTATTTTTTCCTTCTAGTAATTTTAGTATTCTTAAAGGACTTTACATCTTTGACGAGAATGTACAGAGTTTCTCCTCATTTCATTGGCTTGATGCGCTATGTGAAATCCTCATTTAGCAAATTAATACAGTAGCCATCAAAATGAGACTAAACCGTCTTTTAGGATATATCAATGTTTTTTTTTTCTGCAAATAATTAGTATCTTGTATAAACCTCAAAAAACTTTTTTGTGTAAAGCATAATTTGACTTATCTTTAACACAACTCTCGTTTTATGTGTGCACATATCTTTGGTCACTCATGCCACTCCTGAGGCCAGACCTCAAATGTTGAGGAGACTCACAAATGTAAGCTGAAACTCGTCACAGATTGATATAGTCTTTAAGAGACTAACTTTGAACAAACACGTCATTTACATCATTCGATGTTATTTAGGTCGTATATAAGTGTTATTAATGTTGTTATTTTGTTATTTTTAGGTGTTGTTCATATACTATTTAGTTGTTATACAGGTGTCATTTAGGTGTCATTCAAGTTTTACATTTAGATGTTATTTAAAATTTAATCTAGGTGTAATTTTGAGATTTTTAATTATCAATGTGATTATTTTTCAATTAAATTGCATGTTTATGATCATTTTTTGGATTTGAAAGAAGATGAAAGCAATTTGCTCTCCAATCCAGAGGAAGGACTACCCAGTTCAGTTACGCAATTCCCACCAATCCTCCCCTGCTGACGAAGACACTGAGTTCAACGAAGAGGGAACCCACCAAACCTCTGTTGACGAAGACATTGAGTTCAATGAAGAGGGAGCCCACCAATCCTTTCATGCTGTTGAAGACAATGGTTTTCAAGAAAAGACACCTGTCAACACCCCATTGGCAGCTTAATCCGAAGGGTTAAGGGCATACGAAGTAGAAGAAAGAGGAAATTGAGTTCCCCTTTTATTGATTTTAAGTTGAAGAGAAGAAAAATAAAAAAGGACGCTGGTGAGCAAGATCGTTTTTATGAAACAATAGCAGATGTCGTTGTAAATACTCATACTGGAAAAGGGCGATCACCAGATAATAACACAACTAATAGTAGATACTTGAGCCACTTTGTAGATACTTCAACCACTACTGTAGATAATCAGGCCGAGAAGGGCACGCAAATAATAATACCACTTGTTGTACATACCATACACATTGAATAAAAATAACTAATAACTGAACATGAAGAAGTGGAAGAAACAATGAATGGTCTTCGATCACTAGCCCTAGCATTAAAAAGTTTAGGAGATCAGCGAGAAGGCGTCCATGAAGAGTATTATGTGCAAGCAGTATTTGTAAACGACTTTCCATACAGTTTCTTATATCTTCTAATTTGAAAATATATATTTCAAAAGTGTTGTTTTGTAGCCTCATTCAGCTGAGTCCCACATCGACCTTCCTGACAAATCACTGGTATCTATTGAAATGCAAGAACTGGTCGATCAATGTATGTCAATATACACTAAAAAGTGAGTAAAGCTCAACTTTTTAATGCATTGCAATTGTTTTATATTAAAGTGTCACAAAGATCTTGTGTTTACTCTGTAGGAATGATATTTATGATAAACGACAATGGCATTGTAATAGATCATGGTGGGGTTGAAGATTTACGCTGCAATGGTTGGATTGCAAATAAATACGTTGATGTCTTAATCATCATTTTGAATAAAAAGAAGAATAAAACTTCATATTTATACAGATCATACCAATATGTATTTCGTCATTATACTGGGTAATCATATATATCCAATATAATTACACTTTTACTACATGAAAATATTAAAATTGTCATTTCATTCAAACGCATCATAAAGTGAGTAACACCTTAGCATTTGTGTGTCATACCACAAAGAAAGAGTTAGACGACATCATCTTGTTTCCTATTATGGCCAACAAACACTGAACATTGTTAGTTGTGGATTTAAAAGAAAGGAAATGCAGATTATATGATTTCTTACCCAACCAAATGCACAATGTCGTATGCCACAACGTTGTAAGTATAATCTACATAATTTATCAATCACATTCATGCACTAATCAGTATCACAATAAAGTTTGTAGATCAATCAATTTACAAGATGCTTGAAAATCTTTCAGGGGCAAGCCAACGAAAGGGTCAGTGTCAATCGTTAAAGGTGCTCCCGTTCAAAATAATAATATTGACCGTGGCATATTTGTCTGCAAATTCATGGAAAAATTAGTACAGACTTACCGATGTGACTGTAATGAGGAGCTAGACTGGCAGGCATACAAGCCAAGATTAGGGCAGAGTTAGCCTATGAGCTTTGTATGTAGACTTTTTTTCTTACGTAGAAGCTATTTTACTAGAATATTATAATTTTATTAATTAGAGTATGATCTAGTTAACCGTAACTGATGTGTTATTTCTGTATTATGATTGTGTCCGAGTATTATTGTGGTGGTTTTGCAGTGTTCAAATGTAAACAGGTACTTAAGATTAAATATATGAATAAATCTTATTGAAGTTGATTCGTTATTTCAAATGGTAAAGATTGCTTTAAGCCATCCAAAATTGTCTTAAGTAGCCAAATATATTCCAATAACCCGTAAAATATTCCAATACAACTGTGGTACAATCGAGGCACAATTGGGAATGCTTGAATACCTTGTGGAATATTTCAATAACCCTTTATTATATTCCATTTGCGCACGAGGATGTTTGATGGTGGTTATATTTTGGTATTTTTTCAGTAGTATTACAGTAGTATTCCAGTTTTATGACGAATTACTGCCGGCGAGGTTATTAGAATTTTCCACGATAGATTCCAACAACACCACTGAGGGCTTATAACATGCAGAATATTCCAACAACCCTGCATTATATTCTAATATAACCCTGGAAAACATGAAAAATGTTTAATGCATAAAACTATGTTAAGTTATCAAACTCAATCAGTTTAAATACTCTAATGAACTGCAACAAATGTAAATAAGTACTTCACATTAAACATATGAATAAATATTAAGTAGCTAGATATTTTCTAATAGCCCGCGAAATATTCCAATACAACCGCAGTACAATCACGGAGGCTAGAATACTCCACACAGAATATTCTAATAACCCCTTGCTATATTTCATTTGCGCAAGAGGATGTTTGATGGTGGTTGTATTTCAGTATTATATCAGTAGCATTAAGGTAATATTCCAATTTTATTATTGCTATAATATTCGAGCTTTTGGAATTTAATGGATATGGATTGGACATTGACTTTGCAATGTTGTTATTTTTTAGTAATGTTGGTTTTTTATTCATTTTATCAATTAATGTAGGGTTATTAAAATATTTTAATAACAATATCACAATAATATCATGATAACACCTCAATACCACAATAATACTAGAAAAACACCAAATAATACAATAACATCGCAAAAACTATAATAATACCACAATAAAAAAAAATAACACCTCAAAAGCATGAAAGTAAAAAAGTATAATAGCTATATCTTGACTTGAACCAGTTTCTTTCTCCATTCCTGTATACAATGTTTCATGTTAGAGGATAGTAATGCAGTGTGCAAAAACACATCTTTATGAATATAGGCAATGTTTAATTTTTACTCTCTTGTTTTTCTCCCGATAGCCTTTTAATCCTGAATTAGATATTCTTTTTGGGCGCATCTTCGTTAGGTCATTCAAATTGCACTCTTTATTCAGTGTCTTTTTCTTATTTGATTTTGGCTTTTCCTGAGGTTCTTTCCTACTCAATATTGCATCGACATCGATTGTTAGTTTCTTGAATGTCTCTAGCACGCACTTCCTAGCCACTTCATTACCTTGCGCTGTGTTACTGATATGGTACACAAATTTTAGAGTGTGACATATAAGTCCACTTGAAGAGCTTGATAACATTTGCGACTCTTTGAGATGTCTATAACCATAACTGTTATATGTCACTTCTTGCATGAACAGACCACCGCAAAAATATATATCTATCAGGGATCTTTATTATATTTTCAATGTTAAGAACCCTTAGAGCGTGAGCACATAGTAAACTCATCATTTCAATTTTTTTGCAACTGTAAATAATTTCAGAATTACTTCTGTCCAGTTTAACAATTCAGGGTCTATCTGTATCTTTATTATTAAAGTTTCTAATGTAAAATATTGAATCCCCGTTGGTAGAGCACTTCACAACAAGTTCACACAAACCATGTAGTAACTCTGCTTCAAAAATTGAAAAACTTTCTCATATAAACTAATGCAGTCTGCCTCAACATGGGCAACTTTTTACAACAAAAACAATTGCAGACTGTTCACATTTAAAATCTTCATTCTTCTTATTTCTCCAAAATTTCATGACGTTTTCAAGGCCCAAAAAACTTTTAGTGAGGGAACATGTTTGAGACATCATGACATATGTTATTAGTGAACTCACTTTTTGGAGTTAATAGAATCACCATCCAAAAGATTTCTTTATTAAAGGTCGATCACTTATGTTTGATAATATACAAATTATCCAACTACGCATTCTCGTGCAAATTTTCTTTCTCAATCA
>NEWO01000176.1:1030668-1059671 GCA_003013225.1 Phalaenopsis aphrodite
TACACTAATACATCCCTTCCTTAGCTTTAAAACAACAAAGCCATAGGAATTCGAGGTTGTTTGCCTAGTACAACATAAATCCTCACATATCTTTTAGGCCTTTGTACAATCATATTGTACAATATAAGCCCTAAACTCGTCTTAGGATTCCGAGGTTATCATTCGTCATGACCTAAATCCTCACATCTTCAAGGTTATTTGTGCTGATTGCCTCACACAAATATAAATCCTAATAAAAAAATTGCAGGATGAAATATCTTAATAATTTCTCCTAAATTGAAACCAAATAATAGGATAGCTTGGAAGTCATCAAAATTTTCCTTCAAATCAGTGACATCCTCTAGTATCTCCTCCTTTGGACTCCAAAACAAAATGTTCCAAATTTGAACCAATCCCTTTTATATTTCTCCATCCAATATCTTTGAAATATCCTTACCATTTGAACTCCTTGAAGGTAATTTTTCTTGATTCTATTGAGAGTATTCTTAAGTAACTTCTGTTACCTAAGATGTAATTAACTATAGGGGCTTGCCCTTATAGGAAGCTTTTTCCGAACCCAGCATAATGTAAACCCTGTTTAATTTCTTATATTAAATAGGGGAATTTGTCGGCCAATATATTAGTTTCGTAGATCAAACGGATGTCATAACTTTCTCTAGTTTATTTGATCGAGCCTTACCCTCAATTCTTGTATTCATCTTTAGAGATAGATACAGGATTTGAGGTAAAGCACTCTTTCATCTAAACTATGAAAATTATGGGGTTAATTTGACTTCATCTTTTTCAAAACTATTTTTTTTTTAACGCCTTTCCGAAGCGGGCAAAGGGATTTCAATTCCGATGACCGACAGCTTCTTACGGGCAAACCCCACACCAAAAATAGTGCCGACATGATCACAATGGTTGATCTTGACTTTTAGGAGAATTTTAGTTGAAGTAATTAGGCTTAGACTTGGAAAGCTGTAGTGTCGTAAGAACTATTTTTGTGTGAAAAGTGTTTTTTGTATCAAAAAGTGTTGTAAAAAAATTCGTTGTTGTGAAAAACAAGGTGTTTATGAAAATATTTTGTTGAGTTGAATATATTTTTTGTTTTATTTGTTTAGTTGTTAATATGTTGTTTGTTGAGTTGTATATGTGAAATAAAGGATCTGTAGGACTTGTGCCTTATGATCCCGAGTTAGAAAAAAAGAAAAAAATCAAAAAACACAAAGGACTTGAAAAACTAGAAATAAAAATGGAAAACATTCAAAATAATAACTTGGAAAATCATCATAAATTATTAAGGGATTATGTAAGTCCTACGATAGATGGTATTCACTCAAGCATACAAACCCCTGTCATAGAAGCTAACTCATTTGAAATTAATCTAGTGATTATCCAACTGGTGCAGAACAACCAGTTTGCGGGAACTCCTTTGGAGGATCCCTATTTACACTTATCAAGTTTTCTAGAACTTTATGCTACATTTCATTGTAACGGCATGCCAAACGATGTTGTTAGATTAAGGCTTTTTCCTTTCTCACTAAGGGATAAGGTTAATATGTGGTTATACTCATTATCACCTGACTCTATTAAAAATTAGGAGGAGTTAACTCAGAAATTCTTAGCTAAGTATTTTCCACCTTCAAGGACAACTAAACTTAGAAATGATATTATCTGATTTTGTCAGTATAAAGGGGAATCAATATATGAAGCTTGTGAAAAATTTAAGTAAATACCACAAAAGTGTCCACACCATGCTCTACCCGATTGGTTAATCATTCAAACTTTTTACAATAGGTTAGTAAGATCTCTTAGGTCTACAATTGACGATGCCATTGATGGATCATTAATGTCAAAATCATTTGATGAAGCATATGTGTTAATTGAAGAAATGGCTACAAATGAATTTCAATGGTCCTCTACAAGGGTAAATCCAAGAAAGGTAACTGGTGTTCATGATATTGATGCAATTACAATTCTTGCATGTCAGGTTGTTGCAATATCAAGGAAGTTGGACCAATTTGGAATGAACCAACCTCAATTTGCCCCAATAAGTGAAGAAAGTTCATTAGGGCATATGATTGATTCTAACTTACCATATGAGACTTTTAATACCATAAAAAACCTATATTCTAACTTTTACAACCCAGGTTGGAAGACCCATCCGAATTTTAACTGGTATCATACTACATGGGATGGAAACTAATAATGGGAAAATAATCATGCAAATCCCAATGGAAGTTAGAATAGTCAAGGGAATACAAACTATAGACCTTCATGTCCACCAAACTCTTACAATGATCAACAATTTGAGGATAAGAAGATGCTTATAGAAGAAGTCATATTGCAAATGGGGAACCAGTTGCAAAGTCAAAATGTTGCGATTAAAAATATAGAGAATCAACTTGGAAAAATTGCTAATGCATTTTGTAATAGACCCCAAGGAACACTTTCTAGAAACACTGAGAACAACCCTAAAGAGAAAAATGATGAACAAATATACGCTGTCCAATTAAGAAGTTGAAGAGAGATAAAGAATGTGGTTAGAAAAGAGAAAGAAGTTGTGAGAGAAACAAAGGAAACTAAAAGATCTAAAGAATATGTTTCTAAGGATCTGGAAAATTTAATATCTCCAATTAAAATCAATTTAGAAAGACCACCGCCTCTATTTCCTCAAAGACATAGACAGTATGAGTTGGATAAACAGTTTTCAAAGTTCATAGAAGTACTTAAGAAGTTAACGATAAATATTCATTTCACTGAAGCTTCGGATCATATGCCAAGTTATGCAAAATTTATGAAGGAGAAATTAAACAAGAAAAGAAAATTTAGGGATTACGAGATTGTTGCACTAAGTGAGAAGTGTAGCGCTTTATTTCAGAAAAAGCTTCCTAAGAAACTTAAATATCATTCTAGCTTAACAATTCCTTGTGTATTTGGAGAAAGATTATGTGGAAAAGCTTTATGCAATTTAAGATCGAGTATTAATGTGATGCCTCTATCAATATTTAGAAGGTTATATTTAACTAATATTTCTCCCACTACTGTAACTCTTCAGTTAGCTGATCGACCTATCATTTATCCAAAAGGGGTTATAGAAGATGTGCTTGTTAAAGTGAATAAATTTATCTTTCCTATGGACTTTATTGTATTAGATATGAAGGAAGATAAAGAAAATCTAATTATTTTGGAGAGACATTTTCTTATGACTGGACAAGCTATGATAGATGCACAAAAAAGAGAGTTGACTATAAATATTAATGAACATGAACCACTTTTGATGTTTTAAAGACTATGAAATACTAGCTGAGAGAAAAAAATGATGATTGTTTTTGGATGGATGAAATTGATTATCTAAGTAATGACCATTTCCAAGAAAGTTTTGAGAGTAACTTAACAGATGAGATCGAAATGGACTTTCATGATGAGTTGAAAACATTGTTTAAAGAAGACTGTATGTTTGTTCAGGAGAGGTGCGAAATGCTGGACAATACCAAAAATAGTAAACTTTTAACTTTGTATGTTGAAAAATCTCATGAAACTAAGCTTAATGTATCCTATACAATTTTAAAGCCTACTTATTTAGGGAATTCTTCTACACCATTAGTCTTTATATCTTTAGATTCGACTCAATCACAAGAAGAACCTGAATTGAATGATAAAGTCAGCAAAAAATCTCCTAAGAAAGAGTTATTCAAAATCACTAAATGACATATTTAGTCGAATCTAAAAATAAAATGATTGAGATTTTGATGCTAAGGCAACCCGAGTAACATTGGATACTTCGAGTCGTCGATGTTAGACCAAGCGCTTCGTGGGAGGCAACCCATGGTTATCTTTGTTATTTGTTTAGTGTGATTATTGTTATGTTGGATTGGATAATGGTGAGATGTTAAACTTTGATCCGTGTTTGATGTGTAAGATCAGATTGGATTAATGTTGTGAGGTAATTCCTTCATCATGACAAGATTTGTATATGATTTAAGGTAGTAGCAAGTTGACGAGTCTGTTACGACTTAGTTCTCAACAAGAGCTGAGCATTAACTTGAAGCATGTAGAGTTTAGACTTAGACCACTCCATGTCAACTGTATTACCTCCTTTACCTGACTTTGTCTTCACCGGGTAAGGTCATGAACTTACTTAGGGTCCGTTTGGGGTAGCTTATCCAGGTGCAGTGACATTTTGAGAACACCACCATGGCGTTTGTTTCGTGCGTTCGCTCGGCGTTCCCTAAACGCTGCTACGTGCGGTTTTGTTTTTTGTTCAAGAGGCTGGATTGCTGGGATTAGCCTGCGTTCGACATTCGTTGCTGGCGTTAGGGCTCGATTTTCTTCCATTGCCCTTGGTGATCTCCCTCGCGCTCTCCCCTCACCTTCTCCCTCTCTGATCCAAAGCATCACTTGATACTCTTTAGTAAGATCTATGATCTCTCTCGCGCTCTCCCCTCGCCTTCTCCCTCTCTGATCCAAAGCATCACTCGATACTCTCTGGTATAATCTATGATTGTTTGTTGTTGGTTTTGCTTGGTATTCTCTTTTCGTGCCCTTGATTTGATTCTTTTCTTCGTATAACTGCCAATTTTGAGTAATGCTTTGGATCTGTGAGTTTTTAAAATTTCATTGTTGGAGATCTCGATTCTGTTCAAATCATTTTATATTTTTGGGCAAGATTTTGGTATTGATTTGGGGGTTCTGTGCAATCGTTTTATAATTTGGGAAAAATTACGGTTGTTCTGTCTTTGTGTTCTTCAAAAATGGTCTTGAGGAAGGCCTTGGTTCTTCCTGTGTAACTCCAGTCCGATTTTGTTAAGGATTTGCGGTTTCTGTGCAAATCGTTTTATAATTTAGGCAAAATTTGTGTTGTTGTCCCTCTATGCACTTCAAAATCAAGCTTCAAGAAGGCCTTGGATTTTCCTTTTTCATTGCAGGTCAATTTTTATTATGGTTATGGGGTTTCTGTGCAAATCATTTTATCGTTTGGGCAAAACTTCTGTTGTTCTGTATATGTGCACAGAGGGCAGAAATGCCATTTATACAGCCATAACTACCAATAAGCTATTCTGAACAAGCCTCTACAAACAGTTAGCCAGATTATTCTGATAATATGTAGATTATCAGATTATCAGAATAAACTGCTTATCAACATAAGTTGGATAAGCTGCAGCTGCCCCAAACAGACCCTTAATGAACAACATCTGGATGAACTGCACTATTTTTATTTACCAAATTGTGTATGCCTTAGACTTAGAATAACCTTAAAATTGGCAACACATAAGGGAATTCTAGTCCTTGGGTGATAATGATATAAGGATTTATAATACACCCACGTTATTAGTGTAGTTTCTTCCTTTAGAAATTGAAAGTAAGGAGGGGAAATGTGAGTAGAAGGGAGATCAAATTATCCTCAGTTATTGTTTGTTTATGAATCTATGAGTCTATGTATTAGAGTTTATGTGTCTATGTTTGTGAGTCAAGCTGAATGAGTCATTGGAGATGACAAAACTTATCTCAATATTTTAAACTTGTTAGCATCTATCAATTTGTTTATAAAGTTTAAAATATGTTCATATTTAATCTTCAATTTCTACCTATTCTACTATGTAAAATTCCTTTATAGTGTTATGTCAAGCATGTTTAGGCTAGATTTACTTTATACTGCAATATTCTACCATGTGTATTTGTGATGCTTTTGCAGGATGTGTAGTAAATTGTAAATGTGATCTTTCTCTGCCGCATATTTTTGTACTTCATTGTTACACATGTTTAAGCTTAAGTTTGGGCAGAAAAAATGTTTCAAATTTAAACCTTACTTGTTTTCAAAAGTACTACAAATAACTTTGTATTTTATTTCTAATGATTATTGTTATGTGGAGTCATCTTAAAGATATTAGAATTTTAAGTATAGAAATGGAGTAGGTAAACTTAGTTGATATTTTTAGTGAAAAGGGTGAACATAGAGTTAAGGATATTTAGTGGAGAACTTGGGAAAATGAATAACTATATTTAGTAGGAAAAATTATATTTTTGAAAAACTAAGGATTCTTAGAAATTTTATTTTCAAACATTTAAGGCTCTTTTAGAAAGTATTCTAAGAAAAAAATATACATCTTTTAAAGTGAAGGAAAGTAATAAGTTTTAACTTTAGAGGATCATAGTGGAATTCAAAATTATTTAAGGACTTCTCGAGATATAGTAATCCTTAAATAAAAAAAATAAAAAAATAAAAAATAATGATGGATAAAAAAGATCCTGAAAAAGAAAAAGAAAAAAAAAAGAAAAAAAAAGTGAGGAGAAGCTTGAGGAGAGGTCCTAATAAAAAATTAGGGTATGTTTGGGGCAGTTGTTATTTATTTATAATATGCTGATAAACAGATTATTTTGATAATCTGACAATTTGATAATCTGTAGAATCTGATAATCTGTAGAATCTGATAATCTGATAATATGCAGATTATCAAAATAATCTGTCTTGCTGTTTAGGGCAGCTAATCCATAACAGTTTATTGGTAGGTATGGATGTAAAAATGACATTTTTGCTCCTATCTGTTATAACTGTGTGGGGCAGGTTATTCTAAACAACTTATTAGTGCAGAAACATAAAATCTTCACAGATCAGTTCCATACAATGACATACAATTCTTACACTCTCGTTAACACCAAAAAAAATAAATACAAGATACAAGCTTAATTAATCCAACTACAAAAAAACAGATAAAGAAAACAATATAGAACTCCAAATGTAGGCATTCAAATTTCAGGAAATAATAAGGTCATAGCTTAATGACCCAGATAAAAAATACAAATGAGAGCATTTAAAAGCTTAATCATCTAGAATAACACATAAACTCTCTACACATTTAGTAGTATATGCAAAATATATGGAACACAAACCCTCCCCAATGTCACATCCATTGCCATTCTAAACAAAAATCAAAACAAGAATCATGCCACCAACGTTCAAAATATTTTCCAAATTTCAGAACAGCTCAAACTGAAACAGGAGTCATGGAACATAAACCCTATACAATGAAAGTTATGTATGCAAAATATATTTCTCATTTTTCAATCAATAGTGGTATTTTAAAAACAAAAATGAACAACTGGCAATACGATATATGGTATAACAAATTTCAGAACAGCTCAAGGTTGCATAAGGTATACCAAATTTTAGCCAAAAAAAATTTCAGCAACCAACATAGATCAGAAGATAAGAGGCAACTTCGAAGGCACAGAAAAATTCCAAGGCACAAAAAAATTTTTAGGTTGATAACCATTAAGGAGAAGCATAGATCAGGAGATAAGAGGCAACTTCAAAGCCCTACAAAAATCCATAAATACAATCTTAGTCAACAATCCAAGGTAAAGATCTTATACCCTAAATGATACCTGAAGTATTTCAATGAGATCAAACACCAGAGACGAGGCAGGGGGCCAGGAAAGGCAAGAGAGCGAGACGACAGAGGGGAGACACATATCTAAGGTAAGGCAATACAAGATCGAAAGGGGGCGCGAGACGGGATTAAAGGGGCAGCGAAGTAACAAGTTACTCCGACACGCTAAAATGCGGGGTGCTATCAGCGACGAATGATCCATCAGGCAATAGGCAAATGCTTTATGCGATTATTGGCACCACAATGATAAACATGTTTTCTAAACATGACCACGACGTTTTCAAAATGCCGAATGCAATTTTAATCTCCCCCAAATGAGACCTTAGTTTCACTTGAGTCTTTCTAGAGTAAAGAACTTAGAATAATCCTAAGCTTGATTTTTATACTTATATTAGTACAAATTATTTTTAAGAGAGTTCTTAAGTCTAGAAAGTAAAGTTTATAGGATCCGAAGTTTGAAAAATTTGCATATATTTCTGAACTAGATAAGGAAACAAATTTCCAAGTTTAATGATAAATATTTTAGACCATGAGCTAGTCTGATTCACTAGAAGTTCTAATTTGAATTATCACATTTTCAAAACAAAATTTTAGCAATTCTAAAGGATGACCCGTTAACTCTAATCTACATAATTATTTTAAAAATGTAGTATTACTTGAGGACAAGTAATGTTTAAGTTTGAGGGATTTTGATATGCCTAAAAATGTATGTTTTATGATGATATTGCACTTTAAAAGTATGTTTTCTTGTGTTTTTGGTAGTAGATACATCAAATTGAAGAATTTAGAGTGATTGGAGCAAAAAAAATAAAAATGGACCAAAAGGAAGCAAACCAGAGCAAATCAGGTCGAACCGGGGCACACCAGAGCCAAGGGTACCTAAACCAGACACTTAAGTGCCTATGCCCAATGTGTAAGCACCCAAAATGGCGCTTAGGCGCCACCCAGACAGAGAGGAGGGTGCTTAGGCGCCAAAGACGATTTTCAACATATCTTTTAGAATATACGTCAGATTTGGATGATTTTTGAAGTGTTGCTTCGTGTGTCTCTTAGGGAATTCATTGGAAATGCAAAAATGGACTTTATAGAAGAATTTGGGGGTGGTTAGAAGGAGTTTTGAAGAGGCACATCAGGTACCATTTGGAAGATTTAATGAATATGGACAGTTTTGAAGAGACACTTAAGAATCTTTTGAGAAATTATAAATAAGGCTTGAAAATATTTTTAAAAGAACTCTTGGACTCTTGAATTAATTAGAAGAGGAGAAGAAGACTTGGAGGAGAAGAAGAAGGCTTGGGCGTGAGCCTCAAGTGGGGTGACAAGGTAAGAGAGAAAGAGAGACTGTGAGAATTTCTTCTTTTCTTTTTACTTGTTCTTTGAGAGGATTGCAAGGAGATTCCTTTTGCTATACAAGGAAAGTTAAATTTTCATCAGAGATAAGTATTTTCATTGTATTTTGATTTGAATTTAGTATTTCATTTTTATGATTTCAAAGTCTAGTTCAATGAAAAGTTTTTATTGTTTCTCTATGTGTAGTGAGTAGTTTTCTGTACCTTCCCTTTTGTAATGAATTAGTATGCATGTGTAGGATATAGAATTGAGTAGAGTAAGAATATATTGTGATGATTTTACTTTGTTCTTCGTTTACATGTAAACTTGATCAACTTGCATGTTAAAATCTGTTGTGAGAACATGAAAGATCTGGGATGGTGTTGAGACGACTACTCAGAATTCATGAGAAGGATACAACAAAATACAGATTTCATATATAAAAATAAGTTTATAAAACAAAGAAAGAAAATAACATAACTTATCTCACACTCCTTTCAAAGCAAATCCCTAGAAGTTCCCTTTAAGTATTTTCGCTCTTTACAAACACTCTCAATTCTCTCTTAGAAATGTAATGAAGAAAAAATCTCCCACTTTTCCTCTCCTCTTATAACCCTAGAAGAAAATCTCCAAGTCCCTCACTCTCTCACTTGCCTCTCACCTCTCTCCTATCTTATCACTGAACTTCTCTTCAGCCCTATACTCTTCTCGTTTTAATTAGTGGCTGCTTCCTCTCAAAAAGCATTTAAAATTCTCTCCAAAATTCACACCTTTTGAATCCCAAAGACATGTTCATTCATTCAAGAGACATCATTTCATTAGAGAACCTTTCAATGTATCTAGATGCATTGAATCACTTCATGGGGCGTTTGACATGTTTTAAGCCTTTAAAATGCGCTCAAAATTCATCCAAATCCGCCTTAATCCATCAAATATTATCTCTGGCATTTCAGGCGCTTCAGGCGCCGCTTCTCTGTGTAATGGCGCTTCAAGTGCCAGGTCTGGCGCTTTAGGTGCTAGCTCTCTGGAAATTGGAGTTTTAGGCGCCAAAATGACAAAGTTCTCTATTCTGGCTCCAAATTTCTTCTTTTTTACTACTTTTGCTCCAAATGCGTAAAACTGATATAAATACAACAAAAACATGAAAATGTCCTTCTTTAAAATGCAATATCACTAAAAATAAGCATAAAATGTATATTTAAAATAATAAATTATTTTGGTGCATCATTATTTGAGCTCAAGTTTGAGTTTGAAATGAATCGACTTGTGGGCTCATTGAAGGACTCAAAAATTAAATACCCACATATTGATTTCATGAATGGACGAGATTAGTATGTGCGAGACGGTGGGATGAGCATTATGGTCGGAAATAAATTGCAACCGCAAGGCTTTGATTGCCTACTTCCCTAAGCCCTAAAATGCATTTCATAAGTGACTCTGCCTCTCTTTCGTCTTTGATTTTCTCATTTTTTATTAATGCACTACTATAGTTAACATGATTTTTGTGTTAGTTTACATATTATAGTTTTTGCTTAATTAACAATTGTTTTTGTAATTAAGTAAATCAAGTTTAAGTTGTATTTCTAAGGGAACTAACTATATTATGTTGTTTAAGTGTTATTTATTTAAAAATTTTAGGTTAACTTTGAAACATAAATTCATCACAAGCCTGGTCTCATCTTTTTGGGGTTGACTATGTTGATAAGTTGCCATTAAAGTTTTATATTGATGTAAACTTTAGGTTTGTTTAGGGCGTTTGCAGTTATTTTAATAATACTTATAGAAATGTTAAAGAAAATGAGGTCCATTTAATAATTTTGCATTAACTTTAAGAATTTTAATAAGATTGGTTTGAAGGATAAATTTGCTTTGAGTTGCATTTAATAATTGATCATTTATTAAATGTAATAGTTGAACATTTATTGATGTGCATGTCATATCATATTAAAAATAAATAATATAGATCACATTTATTATAACTTTTTCAAATAAAATTGATTCTCTTACTCATTTTTCCTAAATTTAGAATGGCAACACGACCACTTATAAAAAATGAGGTCTAGATTGTTAAAGAGAAATATTATTAATAAAGTTGATGATGTCAATTTGAATGACAATAATAGTGTGAAGGAAAATAAAGTCATTCATGAGAATATTAAAAATGATGAAGAAGTTGCAAATCAGAAATCCAATTAAGAAAAAAAGAAAAAAAATATCACAAGTTTGAGAGGAGTTCAAAGAATTTAATCTTCCTGGTAGTCAAATGAAGGGAGAATATTGTCATTACAAGTGAAAACTTGTTATAGAAGATATTGGTGCAATAACACAATTCAAGTGACATTTGAATCAATGTATTGTTATAATTCACACTTTATCAAAGCAAAAAATATTACAATTTCAACGCAAAGATAGTGAGAGTTCATTAGAAACAACTCAAGTGGGCTAAAATTGGAACTTTTAAGTATGACAATTCAAAAGTATAAGAGATGATTGTACATTAAATATTGATTAATGATAAAGCCATTTCAATTATAGTGAAATTTAATTTCAATGTAGTTTTAATATCTATATCTACATATTTTTTTGAAATACTAATAAAAAACTTCTCGTATTGATGTCTGACCCGACCCACAATTACTTGTATTTTTAATCTCCAAAATTTTGCCAAAAAATATAACTCAAATTATATCTAGCAGCTATCGCGAACAAATGTAATGATTTATGAATTATATAATAAATTTTTACACTATGCGTACTACGCAAGTATACGTATTGTTTCAAGTAATATAAAATTTTTCTTAAAAACACACTATAGATCTAACAAGGAAACTGGTAACTCTTAAAATCAACTTATAAAATTTCTATTTAAATTGCAAAGTAAACATAAAAGAGGTCTATGATATGCTTACTAAAAATTTCTACTAAAGAGTTTAAACGAAAGTAACAACTAAATGTAACAGCTTAATAAAATATAACAATGAGTTTAGATATTATGGAAAACATTTCCCTTTGCAAAGAGATTTTAACATATTTAGGATTCAAGTGATTTAAGATAAAATTGATATATTGTGACAAATAGAAACATGTCTTATTCTTTAACGCCTCCCAGTGCTAGCAAAAAACATTGGCTAATTTAAGGCCGATTCCTTAACATCTTGATTTAGCATCAAAGCTATCTAGCCTATCACCATTAGATGCCTTTAAGCCCATGCCACCATCATGGCCGAAGCCCAGTGTAACGGTACTAAAACTTAAGCTAAATTTATAAGAATCTAGTCTGCCACTCTAGAACTAATCTGTTCTACGCCCATCAAAACTTATCTCCCTATTTATTTGCACTCCCCCTTAGGTGATCACTATAGTTCTGCCTAGAATGAAACATAGTATCCACTAGTTGGGTGAAATCATAGTCCTCTAAGTTCATTATATTTCACAATAAATTTTAACCTCACAAGTAGTCAGTTTGTAAAGTAAATAAAGATTCAGTGAAAATACCATCACAATTTTTAAGAGTAAAAATAAATCTTTAAATCATTCTCATCCCACAAGATTAAGTCCCATATACAAGAAGAAAGAAAGGGAACTACTCAGAATTTATGGAGATGAAATAAAAACAAAATATTTGCATTGAAATCTAAGTCTTGCAACAAAAATTTAAACACAAATACAAAATACCTTATGTCTTCTCCCCAAGTAAACTTCTGAAGTTTTCTTTAAGCAATCTCTAAACTTTTTCACACTAAAACACACTCACACTTTCACTTGAACACAAAATATGAAAACCCTAATTAACTATTGCCGCCCAATTAAAGTTTTGAGGCTCCAAAAGATCTCTAAATTCGGTCAAATTCTTCTCATTTAATAGAAAATAGAAAATAACTTTATTTCAAACACCCCTCCAAATTTTGGTTAAATTCAATGGATCTTCTAGAAATGTTGTTACTGGTGCTATAGCGCCCATCTCGTTCGTATATGGTGTCATGGCGCCAAGGGGTGGCGCTATAGCGCTACAAAAAAATCTTTAATTTTGCTCCATTTTGCCCTCATTTTCACTAAATGTCCATTCCATATACTTGAAACCAAAAACATACAAAATATATTCCTTTAAAGTGCAATTTCATAAAAAAATCTACATAAAATGCTTATAAAATATGCACTAAAAACATATTATTTTTAAGTGGATCAATGTCATGGCTGTATATGAGAAAGCGAAAAGGAAATTGAAGAATGCTTTAAAAATTTTTAATAGAGTAAGCTTTATTATAGATTTATGGAAATCTAATAATCAGAGAATATCATATATGGTAGTCACTGTACATTATTATGACTTGAGGTGAAGATTATAAAAGCACAATCTTAGTTTTTTACATCTGCTCCCTTTGCACACAGCTTCTAAAATTGTTAATACTTTTTATAACTCACTTAGCGAGTGGGGCCTCAAAATAAAGTGTTCACAATATCAATTTATAATGCTTCAAATAATGATAAGGATATAATGTTTATCCTTATCATTATTTGAAGCGTTATTAAAGGATTGCATACAAGTTAGAAATAATTTATTTTCTAAAGGAAAATTAATTCATGTGTTTTGTTGTGCACATATATTAAACTTAATGGTAAAGGATGGGACGAAGAGTATAGAATATGTGATTGAGAAAATTTGTGAAGCTGTTAGTTTTATAAGTGCTTTAGAGACAAGATTAATGAAATTTGTAGATATTGTTCAATAATTTCTATTGCCCACCACGAAACTTATTATGGATTGTCTGATCAGTTGGAATTCTGCATATAACATGTTAATTGTTGTCGTTCAGCTAAGAGAGGCTTTTGTTTTCACACAGAAAAAAGAGATTACAAGCCCTACAAAAGAATAATTGGTTAATATAGAAAAGGTTTGTGATATATTGGGGTTTTTTAATGAGTCTACTAATATCCTATGTCAAATTTATTTCTCTCAAATCTATATGATAAAGAAAGTGTTAGATGGACGTGCAAACTCTTTTTATCAAATTATTATGAATATAACTAGGAAAATAAAAGAGAATTTTGATAAATACTAGGGTGAATGTAATCTTCTTATGACGTTCAGAGCTGTTATGGACCCAAGAAAGAAATTTGTTATTATTAAGTTTTTTTATCTAATGATCTATGAATGGGATGAGAGCATTCGAAATATTTCATATGTGCATATTTTTTTTTATTTGAGCTATATGAGAAATATGTATCATGAACTAATTTAGAAGTTAAAGGTGCGCGTTGCAAATTTAGAGGTGAAGCATCAGGGGTACATCATGTCAGCAGTAGCAAAAGTTTTAATCGAGATACTTCTACCAAGAAGTACAATGGTTGATATGAATTCACAACTTATATATCAGAGAAATCATGTAGAAGAAAAGAAGCATTAAATTGTATTTGGATAAATATCTTGAAGATGACTTAGAGAAATGTTTAGAAAGACAAAATTTTGATGTTATTGCTTGATGGAAGAGTAATTATTTAAAATATCATATTATCCAGAATGATAATAGGCATATTATCTATTCAATAAGCATAGTTGTCTCTAAGTTCATATTTAATGTATGGGAAAGAGTTGTTGATACATATCATTCTAGGTTGGGTGTTGAACCAGTTGAAGCTTTCATATAAGGTTCTAATTGGGTTTGGTCTTATTTTGGTTTCGAGGGAAAAATCAAGGTACTTGTATGTTATATTTTCATTTTTCAATTTATTTTATGATTATTTTATCAATATGCAATGTTATTATATTATGATTAATTTTTTGGAATGAAGAATATTGTGATAAAGAGCTTAAAATACAATTATTGTGAGTTAGAAACATTTTCGAGTTAATGATGGTATACTAAATTATATCTATTTTTACTTCTCTGCTTACTACGACATAGAATTTGAATATATATTTGTGATTTGAGTGTCACTTTTATTTTTGATAGCTATGAAGAGATATTCACATAATTAATGAAGAGGTGGAAGAAAACTACTCTCAATTATGATATAAATTAGACTTTAGAGAAAATTTTAAAGTATTTTGAACTTCATTATCTAACTTTTATTGCACTCTCAAGCTTAAACTTTTTCTTAAATGCATCATTGCAACTATTTTTAGTTTCTTTTGGTGCTCATTGGTCAGTTTGAAAATAGAGGAGGATCCTCAAAATGAGCTGCTTCCCTCCTATATTGTTTGGCTTGCCACCCATAAAGGCCTCCTGCATTGTCTGCTCGCCAGGCCATTCACCCGCTCGATAACAGACAACAGAAGCAACCCCTTGGAAAAAAATGGTTGATTTGATCTCTCTTCATTTGCCTTGATCCATGTCATAACCTTCATGGTGACCATGTGAAGATTCCTTGAAATGGTCCCCTCTATCTAACATGAAATGGGCTGAAATAATGAGATTTAACGAAAGAAACAGACTGTGCACTTAGACACCACATCGGCTCAAAAGCACCCATTCTTCAGTTTATGATATTTCTTTATTGGGCGGAGAGGCGGTTATAGTGGCGTAGAAGCCGAGCAGTCCCTTGGATCATTACAAGCCTAAAATTTATTCTATTTTAGGCTCATAATGATTAAAAAGTTTGGCCCTTTTAACTTTCACAAATATACTCTCTCAACAAACTCAAAAAATTCTCAAGCAATTTCTATAAACTACAAGAAATTTATAGATATTATTTTACAATTACACTACAATTACAACACAAGTTTTGGCTCTAAAAAGTAATTAATACTTAATTACAATCTTATTATTTATAGCTTTCCTCTTAAGAAGTAATTAATTAAGATTTATTAATTAATTATTTATTCATGAGCTAACTTTCTTTCCATATGAAGAAAAATCCTCACACGCCCATGCCGCTTCACCATCACAACGCGTACGCGCAATCCCCAGCGTTTCCTCCGCGTCTTTTCATTGCAGCGAAACCCGCCATTTAATACCCTGCCGACACTCATCCCAAACCCAGTCCCAGCTCGATAATGGCTTCTGAGAAAACATTTTACAGAGGATAGACTCGGCGATTACAAGCGGGGCGGAGCTCCATCTCTTACCCCTCAACGAATGCCAGTGCCGACTCCGTTATCCAC
Source organism: Phalaenopsis aphrodite (assembly GCA_003013225.1). Classification (NCBI taxonomy): domain Eukaryota; kingdom Viridiplantae; phylum Streptophyta; class Magnoliopsida; order Asparagales; family Orchidaceae; genus Phalaenopsis; species Phalaenopsis aphrodite. Next base: position 1,046,473 of record NEWO01000176.1, read on the forward strand.
GAGCTAAAGAACATGGAGTTTGACAGCTCTGCGACAGCTTCTGCGAGTTCTGGGGCAAGCACTGAGGAGGATTTCCCCAGTCCGCGGAGTTCCTTTCTCCGTTCTGTTGATGGGGAGCTACTGGTGGATCCCGTTTCCGTATCATGCGGTCACAGCTTTGAGAGAAAGGCTGTGGAGGAGCATCTCAGGCTGGGAAACTACTGGTGCCCTGAGTGCAGCAAAGAGCTTTCGCCCACGGAGAAACTCACTCCGAACGTAGCGCTGCGATTCTATATCCTAGAGAAGAAGCAGAGAGACGCGGTTAAGAAGCTGAGGCTTGCGGATTCCTTGCTTTCCTCGACGGATTTGGAATGTGTGAACCGTGCCCTAGAGGACCTAAAGGATGCGATGATGGAAATCCCTAGCTGTATCGCTAAGGCAAAAGAAGATAAGGTTCTTCGTTACCTCGCATTGCTCCTGAAGAAAAGCTTAGGAAACACTAGAGCGGTGCTCAGTTGCCTCCTTCTAATCGCACGGTTTTCCGATGAGAGCAAGGTAACTCAATCTTTCATTCTCATTTGTTGCTTTTGGAGATCGACAGCGAGAGTGATGAAATTATGCAGGAAACGATGGGAACGACGGGGGTGATTAGGTGCCTTACGAAGCTTCTCCGCGGCGCTGAGCCTGAGATTTATGCATTAGAAATCTTGCTGGAGCTCTCCAAGAAGGACACCATTGCCGATAAGATTGGAAATGATCCGAACTCCATCCCCACCTTAGTCTCCCTGCTCAACTATCCGACTGCTGAGATAGCGGAGATGGCGCGCGGTGTTCTGGAGAACCTTTCCAGAGTCCAATTCGCCATTATGATGGGCAAATGCGGATACTTAAGTCCATTCCTCGAACATTTTTGCCAAGGTGAGATACTTCAAAGCTTCTGAAAACATATGCTGTGGATGCTTCGCCGGCGAGTAAGAAGGCGAACTCATTTCTGCTGGTTTGTAGAAGCAGAGAACTCTGTGGAAACGAGAGCTTCGATGGCTGATGAATTGGCTCGGATGAAATTAACAGAAACTGCTGCGAGGAGCTTGGGAAACGACCAGTTTGTTACCTCTCTAACTGAGTTGCTCAACTCTGGATCGGTTTCTAGCAGATCGTCTTCTCTCCAGTGCATCAAGCAGCTCATGGCTTTTAGAGAGTTCCAGTCCCGCTTCCTGTCGAATGAATTCGCCATCCCAGCTTTAATAGGCCTAATTACCGTAGCTCCGGATCAGCTATTGATGCAAGAAGTAGTAGAGATCATCGTTGCACTTATTCAAATAAGCCAACATAAGGATCATCAGAACAATCCAGGATTGCAGGTTCTCTACTCTAGCAACACTATCAAATCCTTTCTTTTGCAGATTGAAACCTCTGGTTATGAAGTTCAAATTTCCTTACTGAAACTGCTCCAGATAATTGTTCAGAAATCTGATTCAGCACGACAATGGATAAAATCCAAACTTGGCTCAATGAACTTTCTTTTTTCCGCCCTTAAACTCGATCAAAACGACGGTGTAAGACTGCACGTACTGAAATTAATATACTACATTGCTGGAACCGATATCAACGACATGATTTTTCTTCCACCATCTCCCGCAAAGGATTCTTTTGTGAATTATCTTATAGCTATACTCACCCATAGTTCTGTGGAAGAAGAAAGGTCTGCCGCTGCTGGCATTATTGGGTATCTTCTAACCAGCGACTATAGCATAGGTGAGATGCTTCAAAATTCATCTTTTCTGAAAGCTATAAATGACATCTTCTCCCATAGCATCAAGTCCAATGAATTATTAGAAAATTCCCTCACAGCACTGCATAAGTACATTGTGATCTCTAATTCTGTACCTGGTAGGCAACTCAACAAGCTGCATCAACTTCTCGTTCAAATGCTCTCAAATGGCGTCAGCACTCTTGCTAAGCAGCACGCCGCCATCACTATTTCCTATCTGGCTCGTTGCAGCAGGATTCCCTCAACGCCAGTGAATAGCTCATCTTCATTTGCACAGTTAAGACAGAGAATCCCGAATTTGATACAGTCGAGTAAAAGAACTCTTTGCTCGGTACATTTGTCTGGCTCTTTGCAGAATCCCTTTTGTCTCATCAAAGCTGGAGCAGTGAAGCCATTGATAGAGATGGTGAGAACTATGGAGCCTGGAGCTTCTGCGGCAGCTTTGATGGCGCTTAACACTTTGTGTACTCAATGCGACTCTACTGCCGCTGCGAATGCCATTGTGGAGAGCCAAGGTGCAGTGGCAATTATTGAGGCCTTGGAAAGGGGATCAATGTCTGTCAAGGAGGCTGCACTTGAACTCCTTGAAAAGGTCTGCGAATATCCTAGAATCAAAGCTGATGGGTTAGATGATAAGTTTGAAAAAGTGCTGGTATACCTACTGAGCCAGGAAAACAGGATCAAGTTTAAGGCAGCTTCCGTGCGTGCAAAATTGGTTAGTATCCCAGACCAAACTTGATTTCATCTATTGAGCCATCATTAGGACCAAATTTTATTTTTTTGTTGCTAATACTAGATTCTAAAGTGGAAAATATGGAATAAGTGGAAAAAGTTTCCTTCTTGATTAGATTGTTGTTAGATGATATAGGCTTGATATGAGTTGATGTACTATATATAAGTTTAGGAAGGCATTCAATGCTTCTGTATGAATTAATTTGTTTATGTAATTAAAATTATATAACTAGTTGGAGTTGATGCAACTTTTGGTGATTTCATGGATGCTTCAATATTAAAATGTCTATTAGAGACTTAACTTTTTTTTTTTTTTAATGATGATAAGTGCACCAGATCTTCTTTATTTTCATGGATTTGAGGTTGAAAGCATTAATTCATGATATTTAGACAACTATTCTGCATTTGTCAATTAATAATATAATGGCTTTATGCTCTATTTTTTTCTCGATGTATTTAGAAGTTGAGCCATATTTTTAGAGCAAAGATATGTTGAAGTGAAAGTTATATGAATAAATAATAAAAATATGTATAAGACGAACAAATCAGTGAAGGACATTTGATATTTTTATTACAATTTTGAAAATTGTTTGTAAAATTTGTAAGATTTGAAGTTGGTAAAAATCATACAATTTTTAGAGCAGGAGTCCTAAAGCATAACACTATGGCAGTTTTGATGTACCTCTGACTAGCTTAGGGTCTATTTGAAGTGGCTCTAGCTTTTAAGAAAAGGTAATACAAAACTCTGATGGGGAAATCAACTTCTTAGAAAATTATAGTGAGACTTATAAATATATATATTTTTTCCAAAAGAAAATCAGAAAGTAGTTTTTTTATAACCACCACATTTTAACAAGTCGGATTAAAAAAAAATTTCCCCACCACAGAAATTTCTAGAAAACAACAAAAAATCAATTCCTCAAACATAAATGTGATGGCGATCTGAAATGCAAAACAAATAGAAAGCTATCACAAATAAAACCTTAGTCATAACTTATTAGACATATAGTCGAGGACGAACTCATTAAATTTGATTCTAAGTTAAACTTAAGTTGATAATATCATAAATAAATAAATTGGGATTATGATACTGCTTTCATCTATAAAAGGGCTTAACGAAGTTATGAGCAAGTCATCACATATATAAGAGTGTCTTCAAAAGCCTTTTAGAAATTTATTATTATATTTGATCATATTAAATAGGAAAAGGTCATGAAAATTATCGATTTCTTGCTTGGAACTCCATCTCAAGTATGTGTATTTATTTTTAGATGTTTACCTACACAGCTTCAAAAATATATGTAGTTGTTGCTAAAAAATAATGATTTGTGGATGTATTTCATGATCAAATTGAGATAGTTGGTAGGCTTGGTAAATAAAATAATTTTTATATCTGATAAACATAATAGTTTCGCTAATGATCTTCAATTTGTTTATCTGAACATTTTTAATATTGCACTCATTGTATTGTTATTTCATGACAAAATATAAATGCAAAACTCAAACTGACCCTTAATTGAACCAGACTAGACCAAAAACTGTTGAAGCCCTCTCTATCTTATGAAGCCCAAACTCTTTAACCACCCAAGCCCTCACCTTCTCCCTTGCATGAGTTGCTTGATCATGCCGTTCCTCCAATCAACTTGTGAATCATGTGATTTCTCTCTCTTTTGATGCTCTAATTTAAGAAGAATGAAGGCTTGGGCATCTTTTATTCCTATTTGTTTTACACTTTGTAACAATCAAGCTACCATTGATTGACCCTTGGCCTCCATTCGATTGAAAGCCTTCAACAAGGAACCCTCTTGTGTGATTTATTTTTTTTGGGTGCAGGGTTGATATCTACCATAAATTTCGGAATCGATGAATAATATATTACTCTGAAGGATAAAATTATTATCTTAAAATGAATCTAATCACTCAGATGAAAAAACCTTCAAGATATATGAGTTTGTAGAACCACAATTTTTTCTGATCTTATGGGGATAAGATAGAGTTCATTTTATTATGGGATCTGGTATCCCTACGAGGGAAAACACTCGTAGCTAATTACATATCAGTGTGGCTTCCGAGAATACTTTCGATTAAAGTGTTAGCTTATATCGTGTATGATTATTTAGTGAGTGTTTATAAAATTGATGTTTAGGACCCACCCAAATTTGATAGACTTGGGAGTTTGAAAAGATATGTGGAATTGATACTTACAGTCCTATGAGGAAAGACTTATGAAAATGGTAAGTTAACTTTAGGAACAAAGCACACCAAGGGGATTGGAATTTGATGAGTTTGGTGTGAAGAGGTTGTTTTTGGTTGACTGATTTCATTTGGGTTAATTGATTAAATTTGCGTTGATTGTTTTGAAAAGAGTTTTACTTGGATGATTTACTTAGGCTAAAAACTTGAGTTGGATGGACTTAGTTTCATTTGAAGGTTTATTTTTTTTTTAAAGTTGATTTAATTGGATTGGAGGGGGTTTATCTTAGGTTTACTTGAAATGTATTTGAAGGTTTGTTTGAAATTTATTTTAATTTTAAATTTATTTGAAGATACTTTAAAAAATGTTAGAAGATTGTTTAGAATTATTTGGGGGTTATTAAGTTTCATGTGAGGATTATTGAATTTTTTAAATTTGTTTTGAGGTTGCTTAGTTTGTTTCAAAGGATATTGAGCCTGCTTAAAATTATTAAAAATTAGATGCATTTTGCTATTTTGTCTATTTTCCAAACAATTTGTTGTCCAAATCATGCCAAATTTGTTATATTTTTGTATTTTGGAAACTTTTGCCGTGTAACTTTTAATATGTTATTATCTTAGTTATTATGCACATTTTAGCTCAAGTAAATTAAATTTTAACTTGATGTTTCTTTTATTTGAGGCAAAATCCTAATTTGAGTTATATACAATTTTATAAAAATGTAATTAAAATTATGTATATTATGAATTACAGACATAATGATGACTATATATATGCTTATGTAATTTCTATTTTGATTGTTTCATATAGTCTATCATATTATTTCATACTGTGGATTTCCATATTTTATTTTACATGCATGTTTTACATATAAACTGTCACGCTGAATATGTTATAACTACTTAAATGTGTTATGCTATTATGTAATTTATGTACACAAGAAAGTCTGGTTACTATGATTCAAATTGACAGAGATATGATACCTTGTGCTGGAGAGTGGGTCGATGAACTTTCCTTTAAATGGGTTTGCAGTGTAAATCTGATATATGCTGGGAGTTATCAGTGGTGAATATGATATGATATGAGGGTCGATAAACTTGGGATGATGACTCCCGTGTTTTGTGCCACCTAACTAATTGTTATGACATTTTTTACTGATATGATATAATATGATATTGTACCTGTTTTACTATGATTGACTCTGTGAAAACACCACATATGATTAGTCATTTTACCTTAACTTGCATAATACATTTGTGATTATGATTGTGCTTGATGATATGAATTATATACATTGCTGTTATTTTGATTTGATGTCATATCATGATTATATGTTTTACAATATATATATATATATATATATATATATATCTGTGTGTGTGTGTGTGTGTGTTTGTTTTCAAGGAAGGGTAAGGATCTAGTGGTGTGTGCTGATAGTACTTATTGATAGAGACATATTTTGGAGATGTTTTTTGTGATTATGATAAATATGTATGTTTTGTTGAGATTATTAGAAAATTATAATTAATGTATATAAATGTTTTGAACGTAAATAACTTTGATGTATAGAAGGAAAATGTGATAATGAGGATTTTTAGCTTTATTTTTATATTATTATTGTTGACTTAGTGACTTTGTGTGATAAAAATTAGAAAATAAAAAAAAAACCTTTTAAATAGATATTGTGCTAGATATCTCTTCTACACCGGACTTAATATAATCTATTACAGTACATAAGATATCCCGTTAGGGCGTGACATATATTGACGAACCTACCTCTCAACCCCTCAAAATGCTTGAAAATTTTCTTTTCATCTGTCTGCACATTATCAGTTGATCATCATACTCAATCTTAAGGTATGGATGGGGAGGTTGCTCTGGTTCTTTCAATAATAGCTCAATTGGAGGAGCAGGTGTTTATTTGAACCTACTATCTCTAACTATCTAAGACAGGTCCATGAACACATATTTCTCCATACCTGGTGTTCGTTCCACTTCTACAATTTTGGATTCCTTAGAAATCTTAGCGTACATCTTCTTTGTCCTTTTATTCTTATTTCTCCTCTGTGCCTTAGTCAAAATAGGCCTAGTAATGCTGGACTTGAGCCAAGACTTAATGGGTGCTCCATTAGGCTCAACATAAGCTAGGGGAACTTCTGCTCCCCTTATCGGGAACTCAATCATTGGTTTTCCCTTTTTTTTACCTCCTCTGGCTCAAGCACTGTTACAATTGCGTTGTTGCAAAGCATGTCCATAGCTTCAAATCTTATGCCAAACATGATAATAGTGTTGTTTGTTAAGTGGTTTTGGTCAATTGCTAGCTTAGATACTATCTTTGAAAGTGAAGATGAGCTTTCCGACGAACATTTTTCTGCAATAAAAATGAAGAGTTAAATATCATTCATAGCTCAATCACAACTTTAAGATTTAAAATTTTAATCCTCAATTAAATTTTAATTTGATCGATAAACTTAATTGATTGATTTTACAAGTTAAAGTTTGAGCATTCCTAATTGAGGCGAAAGAGTGCTGAGTTTTGAAATTTAGAAATTTGAATGAATTCAATGAAATTTGAGTGAGTGATCCCGACCTTCTATATAGAAGTAAAATAAGATGTATGTGATTATAACTTAATTTTCTTAATAGTTATTCTTAATTTGTAACTAAGCCAAAAACTTGAATAAAAAAAAAAAGCTAGGTAAGTTTTCAAATATGAAACAAATAAGAATATAATTATAATATTTAAAATATGAGATATTACACAAGTATAAGTATTGTTATCAAATAATATACGACTTTTTTATTAAGTCCTGAATATCAATCCCACTGGGAAAATTGCTATATGTTTTTTAGGAATTTAGAAATTTTAGATGACAAGAATCTACTTAGCAAAATATTCTTACTTAAACTTAATATGCTGAAATAGGAATGCAAATTCGATTCATTTTGTAATTTTTTTGGTTTATGAAAATAATGTAAGAAGCTAATTAACTTAACTAAGTACTTGCAAGATAAATGTGATATAAATAAAATATTTTTTTTCTTATCGTGAATCAGTAATAAGTAGAGAAATTCTATTTTGGAAGTTTTTAAATGTGTTGTGTCAAATAGGAGCAATAATATTATTTACCCTTATTAGAGATGCTATAAAGAACATTGATTAATCTATAGTTTGAATAGTCTTGAAGATCGACTAGGCAGAGAAAATACTAGCTCTCACTCTATAGTTTTTTTTTTTCTCTTCACCTGGGGGCTAACATCTCGTATCAAAACCTAAAATTATAAATCAAAGTGGGGGCTTTAGTCTGTCACTCTAGAGTCTTCTAATTCTACACCATTGAAAATTTTATTTCCCTATTTATTTGCACTCAACCCCATGAACTACATTCTCATTTATGAAATTAATATGTGAATCCAACCATTTATTCACTGAAATAATATCATCTCAGATCTTACATATTCTCACAATAAGTATTAACATCTTAATTGACAAAATCAAGAAGTAAATGAAGTGCAAAATTTCAAATTATTACCACTTCTTCCAACAATGAAGCCTAATACTTCACAACTTCCTTTCAACACTTAATCACTTCTCATTTTAAGGAAAAATACAATGACAACTACTCAGAATTCATATTGAAAACACAACCACACATGAGTTTAAAAGTAGAAATCATGCACAAAACATGAAATCTACATTAAAATCAAGTGTAGTCACAAAAAATAAACACTTATCTCAAATTCTCTTCACCAAATGTCTTGAAGTTCCTTTGAATTATCTTCCTTCACTCACAATACAAACTAAACACTCAAAATAAAAAGAAAAGTAAAGTGGCTGGTGGCGGCGACGTTGACTTAGATGGATGATGGTTACAAATTTGATGGGTGGCTGACCTCCTCTCTTGGAAAATCTAAGTCTTTTCTTATAAAAATCAAAGGGATGCATTGGTCTCTTCAAAAAGGTGTCTTCATTCAATGAATCTTCTAAAAGTTGTCTCCTCAAAAACTAATTGAATGAATTTTCGTGTCCATGAGCTATTTCTCACGTTTTTACCAAGGGTTACTTCAAACACCTCTTCAAAAATCTGTTCAAATTAAATAATTCGTCTCATAACTACTTCTGGCGTTTAAGCGCGAAGTACCTGGTGATTAGGCATCAGTCCTGGATGCTTAGGCGCCCGAGTTCATTTTTGCACATTTTCTTCATTTTTGCTCCAAATTTGACCCTTTTTTCACTTGTTTTAGCATTTTTCATCCATTTGATTGTACCTGAAAGAAAAACACACAAATGTATTTTATTAAAGCGCAATATCTCAAAAATAGTTATAAAAATATGTATAAAAACACTATATATTTTAGGTGTATCAGTGAACTCAATGAAATTTAAATAAGTTCAATGGGTCCAAGTGAGTTATTTTTTTTTAAAATTAGATCTCAAATTCAAAATATTGATAATTCAATTTAAAAAAAAAATCAACGATTCAGTGATTGATAGACTCCTATTAGGGTCTCAAAAGAAGATTTTATTAATTGGAACACTTATACGTCACTACGCATAATATTTTGGAAGCATTGGACGTTCACTCTAACTGTATACAAATTGATAGAAAATTATTTGATATATTTCTTCTATCACAAGCATGTCTTCCCACATTTGTTCAAACTTATTACTTATCTTTTAATGAGCAAGAATTGGTATTTTAAGGACAAAAACTAATTCCCACACATTAAATGCTCTAGGACTAACCAAATTATCATGAGCTTGAACCATTAGTGCTCGTTAAAGTTCATGATTTTGTTGGACCAATAGACATATCTCTTCTTATGGTTTGAATTCTTTTAACCGCAACCAGATGTTCTGTTTTGGAGGGTTCATTAGAGAAGCAACAATCCTTGATGAGGAGACTTGCTTTCCAAATAAAGAATGGCTTTAGACCCATAGACTAAAGCAAATAGGGTGGATTGAGTTGAGGTTTTATATGTGGTTCAACAATCCCATAAAGCCTCGAACAACTGCTCATGCCACTTTCGCTTACTGTCTTCAAATGTCTTTTCTTAGGATCTGAGCTAAGTTGGTCTTTAATACTTTAGCTAGTCCATTTGCTTAAAGATAATATTTTTTTAATAGTTTCAATCAATGTTATTTCACCTCGTGAAGTTGTTTATTTTGATACTTTTGAATGCAGGGTTGTTCTGAGATATGAGTTGTCGGGGGAGACTAGGGTCTGTTTGGGGCAGTTGTAGCTTATCCAGCTTATCCTGATAAGCTGCTTATCCTGATAATCTGGTGATAAGCAGCTGATCCGGATAAGCTGTCTGTCTGTTTGGTTTATGCGTTTAGAGAATAGCTGATTCTGAAAATATGACCAATCTGCCCCTATTTTGGATAAGTTACAGCTGTTTGGTTTGTGTGTTTTGTAAACAGCTTATTTGTATATTTTTTTACAAATTTACCAAACTTAATCCAATCAGAAAATGGATATAAATGTGAAGATTGTAGAACATGAAAATACATAGAATTTTGGAGCAATTTCTCTAATGTGCAGCTTAATTTGGGGACCAACAATGAGCAACAATTACATAAAATTTTGGAGTCCATTTTCAGAACCAAGTTATGCCGATGTAAACAAAAAGAAACCTTGAGTGTAGTCAAGACAAACACAGTTTCAAAACTAGTGGAGAGACGGCTTCGGTAGGAGCAGCAAACAACAACCATTTAATGTTTCCGGACATATCGATTTCCTAAATATGAAAACTATTGGCAATATGCTTAGAAGCGGAGATGCCTATTTTGCTTTCCAATATCAACTTGTCTTTGCAGATTCCAACGAAAAATTTAAGAATTTATAATTATTTTAGACAAGTTGTTCTTCCGTAGAACAATTTTAAAGAAAAATAGTTATCCCCCGTCGTAAATGAATGAGCCTTAAAACTAATATGTTTTAAAAACATCTATTTTACAGCTTACTGAAACCATAAGCACAAAAAATCTTCTTCTCTTGGAGCTTCTGATGATAATCTTAGAAAGCCGAGCTGGGAATCTTCCCTAAATATAGCCATACCACAAAAAATTATTGTTGAAATAAGAACTAACAGATTCGCCCAAATCCTTCCACAGCAAAGAACGAAAAAAAAAATCTTCGGAACGCCTTTTTCACGGGAAGCTACGAATCGAGGAGCAGCAGAGGAGCGAGGAGTAAAAGGGTTACCAGTGAGAACGATTGCCGAAGATGGAGGGAGACGCGGATCAAGCGAAGAGACGGACTGCTGCGACAGCATGCGGGATCGAACAAGCTGACTGCTGCGACGACGTGCAGGATCGAGGAGCGCTCATTGCGAAAGACGGAGGGCAGAGGAGCGCTCGTTGCAAAAGACGACGGGTAATACTCGTCTTTCGACAGTATTAAACGCGGATCGCGGGGTCCTACCCGCAATCCGCGTCTAATAAAATATCATAACGGTGTTTTGTAAAAAGTGATAGAAATGTGATTTTCAAACGGGTGATAGCGTTTTGAAAACGCCACCGCTGCAAATAAGCTCTCCCAAACGCACCCTAAATCAATATACGATGTGGTCTTTGAAAATTTCAATACATGGCGAGCTTTTAATTCTCTTAGAGTAAATGCCTCCGCCCGCTTCGAAAATTAGTCGGTCACTGATAGTATGAACCCATATCCTCTGGATGAATAAGTCCTATGATATTTGTGCCACAACATTCGAAGAGCTACAAGACAAAAATGGGGTGTAAAGCATTAGGCAGGTGATGTAAAAATACATTGTGTATTTCACATTGATGGCAATCCATGCGGCCTTCATTCAGTGATTAATCATTGCTAGTCAATAGTATCCTATCATTTTGATATTTTCTTTTAACTTGACGCCTGATTGGTGAACACCGCATAATACGGTGTGTATCTCTTTGACGATCTTTTAAACTTCGTGGTTATTCAATTAACATAACCACATGATTGAAAGACTTTCGTTTTAATGTATCATTTATAAGGGTATACAACAATTCTCTGGACTTCACTTGATGAGCTAGTGATTTACCCTGAGGTAATTTGCCTCCTTGTAGATAATCCACAAATAATTGTCTCCAATAAGTTGATTCCTTAACTGTAGTGATGACAACTTGTGATCTAGTGTCCCTGAATATATTCCATATCAATTAGGTAGAGGACTCGACAACTTCAAACTTCAATTAGTATAGACTCATCTTCCAATTAAGTTACCTCCTTAGCCAAACTTGTCAAAGCATCGACGATGGTATTGTTGCCACGAGGTTCTGCCTTTGCCGATTTGACCATCTGATAACTAATCCTTGACACTGGTTATGCCCTAATCATATAATGATCTCCTAGTCGATCGGTTGATGTAGGTTTTTCACTTAGTAGCTGACAAATAACTTAGGACATGTCAATATTTATGATATTTCTTGAAGCCTATAAAATTTTAAATTTCTTCAATCCATATTTATGAGTTTTCATGTACAAATGTCGGGTTAATGAAGTCCTATTATTTTGAACCATTTATCACCCATGGTATTTTTTTCAAGTCAAAGTCCATCTAGGATATAGTTTTTGTATGTTCAATGACTTGGTCACCATTTTTTTTTTGTCATATCTTTAACAATCTTGTGCCATCAATTATGGTAGTTAAGAGGTAGCAACATGGCAAAAGACAATTTAGCACCACAACAAACGCAACGAGAGCACTAAAATGTTAAATGCATGATGTAGAAGAAATCGCAACCGGCGGTCTCGTCGTCATACACATCAGTGGCCGCCGACGTGACCTCCGGTGGTTGGTCGTCCAAACACGCCAATGTCTGTATGACCAACCACCAACAGCCACGTAGCCATACACGTCAATAGCGTGCGACGCGACCGCCGGTAGTTGACCGTCTGAACGTGTGGACATCCAGACAAAATATTTTTCCACTTTTAGAAGAACAAAGGAATCACTAGATAAGGTTGTCATGATATGATATAGACAAAGTTTATGTATATCCTAATTTTCTATTATAATCTGTATCAGGATATTAAGGTACATTATTTAAAGTTACAAGATAAACCCTCAAAACTTTTGCAAAACATCAAAGCCGACGTCAGTAAAATAATATCATGAATTATTTTTAACATACCAAAGAATTTTAAAAAAACTTTTAATTTTACACATTTGCCCTTGACGAATTTGTTAAACGCGCCGTTTTGGAAAATACTTTAGGAGCAGAATTTTTGAATTTTTATTTTTTTAACGGCAAAGTTGGTATTCAAATACTGATTTAGAATGGCCAAAATTAATATATATGTACATGGGGTGTAAAAGAACCGAACACGAATAACAGATCTCGTTTTCGTGTTCAGTTAATTTGAAATTTAGTTTGTTTGAAATAAGCTCCTGTTCGAAATTGTTCGTGAAGTCACTGTTCGTGTTCGTTTCTTAACAAACGAGCCGAACACGAGTTGTTCGCGAACAATGAGTCAGTTTCACATACCTAACATTAATATGTTTATATAAATA
>NEWO01000176.1:1076208-1165960 GCA_003013225.1 Phalaenopsis aphrodite
CTCCCACACACACACTCACACGCACACACAGCCCTCGATCTTCTCTTCAGGGCCTTAGTCGGAGATTTGTTTGCCATTGTTTTTCCCTTTCCATAGTGTCGTGTTGCAACCCTATTTCTATATTAATAAAAGGTTGCTTTCATGTTCCGATAAATCCTAACTAGTTCCAGTATCAACCTAAGAGGGCGCCGAAGCGCGCACTTCATGCACCCCCGTACCTAAAATTTACTATTGATGAAGTCTTAATCAATGATTAAATCTATGATAATGAATTTTAAATCAATATCAAAGGTTTTCTAAATTGAATGATTAAATTTCCGTCAAAAACTAGAGATTAATGCAAACAAATATGTCCCATTAAGAGTAATAAAAAAATTGGCATGATTACGCAGTGTAAAAACAAGAACCATCCTCCTACTCAAATTTTATTGAAATAAAATCATTCAAGCATCAATCATAGAGTACCAAATTGAACAGATGGAATCAATCAAGAGCAAATTACAAATATGCTATATTCAAAACACTATCCTGATAACAATAATTTCTCTATTCCACTTACCAATCAACGTCAGCTATATTTGGACGTTTAATTGAAAACATTAAACTTCTAACCATTCCTTGAAGTAAGACTGCATCTTCGCACGATTAGCATAATTGCCAACATTAACCGTTGGAATGATTTTCTCAGGTTTCAAAAACTGGTCAAGGAGAACGATAGGATCAGATATTGAGAAAGCAATTCAAGACTAAGAAAACAAATGTACCTTCACAAATTCTCTAAGTTCCGTAAAACTTGAGTGCTCGCTATAGGGAACCCCTGCAACATATATAGTGTTAAACAGCAATACAAAATTGAGAAAACAAATGTACCTTCATGTAGCTATCGCATCATTAACAACATCAAACATAATTATTTATTATAAAAAATTAATTCATTCCTCAACTTGCACAATCTCAATCCACTCATGTTAGACTTGAAAATAATTGCTATGCACAAGCAAAAAGATAAGAAATTAAGTTTAAGAAAAAAATTTAAGAAAGAAAATATAATTTCTAAAATATCCGCATTTTTAAAACCGTATCTTTAATTTCTATTAGTTTAGATGATAGGACTATTTTAGTAACCACCTAAATAAATTATGGACTACATCAGATCTTTTATATAATTTAGGACGAAAATAGGACCTCACAGATAGTCAAGAGATTATTTCAATCATTTTATCATTTATATAAAGTAATTTCATATAGTAAAAATCTTCCAGAAATAAAAAGAGAAATTTCCCCACATTATGGATCCTCCTCTTTAGAGTAAAAAAATGCAAAATTCGCATGTTGTCATAAAAAAGGCTTCATAATCATGTTATGGTCATGAAACTACATGTTATGAATTAGTTTTATATGTTCCTTCAGTAAATCAAGTTTTGTAAGCCTTGAAATATGCTCAGATGTTAAGGATTTGCCTTCATATATGAGGTCTAGATAAATCTCTCCACCAATAAACAAGGTAACCAATCCATGTCATTAAATACATCAATGTAATAAAAGTATAATTTCTTTTTAGAGTTAGATTATAACCAATATCCAAAGATGAAATGCAGTGAAGAGATTATGCTTCTAGATAATATATAGAAAGAGAGAATTTTTAAGTTTCTTGCAAAGCTAAATATATAATTTGATCAAGTATGCGTCCAAATCCCGGGCAAATAGATTAGTCTCGCTTAATGAAGCCTTATTCCTTATATGGGCAAAATTAAACAAAAAAATATTGTTACATAGGAAACACCCAACTCAAAATGATTGATTATGACAATCACAAAATCTCAAAGTGTTGGACTGATTACCATTGAGCCCTCCAGAAATATTGGATAAAAATTGCACCAAAAAAGCAACTTAAGGCGCAACTGCTACAAGAAAGAGCATGATAAAAATCTGTTGGAAACTCCACAAGAGACCTTATGGTTGTAACAAATATAAAAAAGGTCAATCAACAGAACATATTCATTTCATGGATACTATAGGGCTCAACTTGAGAGGAAATTAAGAACTAAGTGACCTTCTCAACTATCTAAAAACACTATCAAGATCATGCTGTATAGCTAAAATAGTGTAATTTCTAATCCTTGTACTATCAATTAACATAGGTTCCATTGAAAACAAAAAACCTCAGCCAGTATCTTTCAAATTTGCCAATCTTGTCCTTAGAATGAAAAGATTTTAGCAACTAGGTAATTAACATTGGTTCCACTCATGACTTCTCAGCTATTACTGTAAGACGAGCACATTTCATTTTTAGATTTTACTAACTTTTAGTAATATTTAAATATCCTTCATCTTGTTATTCATACAATTATCCATGATCACAACTTCAATGTTACAGTTCTTACTAATCATTATTTTTTCAGAACCCAAATATAGAGAAAACGCTTGTGCGACTAGTTAAAAGAATAGGTTTTACATATTTGAGGACAATGGTAGTGACAATCATTCATATCTTTCCTTAATTTATATTTTTAATCAAGATATTATTTGAAATCGTCTTGGGTCATCTTACTTGTAAAAATCTCAAACGTATGTTTTACTCATTTAAAAATATTAATATTAAAAATTTCATTGTGAAGCTTGTGGAATTGCTGGGCATCAAATAGCATCTTTTATTCAAGTGTCTCCCAACCATCTACTCATTTCATGTTATTCCACTCCGATATTTGGATAACTTTAAAAATCCGTAATATGATTCAAGCTAAAGGATTGATAATAAATTGATAATATTTGAATGATATTAATTTATCTTTATCAAAAAGAAAAAAATCCAAAGTCAGTCATATTCTTTCAATCTTTATCACCATGATAATAACTAATCTGGTTTCAGTGTTAAAAACTCAAAACCAATAATTCCAAAATTTATTTGAACCAAACTTAATCCTCTTCTCTTCAGCAAAGAAGGATTTATTTTTCTAATCTTCATTTCCCAACATCTCACAGTAAAATGGAGTTGCTTGAATAAAAATTAGGACAACTTGAGGTTAACAAGACTGTTCTCTTTCAAAATAATGTTTCCAAATGATATTGAAAAGAAATTATCATATCCTCAACATATTTAGATTATGGGAAACCTTGTAGAGTAATTGAATTCAAAAGTCTCTTGAACTAGCTCATTGAATTTTTAACTTGAATATATTTCTTCACAAAATTCCTCAAACAATATTTTAGGTGTCTTTTGTGTACATTCAAAAATGAGAATGAGATAAATTGAGTCGTATTCAATTAAAGTGTATTTTTCAGAATATTTATGCACTCAAAAAGGATATCAATAATATCAACAAACCACAAAATATTATTATTTTAAAGGAAATCACATTTATCGAACTATTCATTTCTTAATCAAAATCTATACAAGAACAAAACCCACCCAATCTCTCCTGCAAACTCAACTATCAAAATCCATGTCAGTTAACCCTCCTACCTTACCCAAGAATGATCATGTACAACCTATCGCTATACAAAATGATACAGAACATTCCATATATCAAATGACTCAATATACATCCTTTAAAACTTCAAAACAAACTCAAAGAGCCTTCCTTACAAATACCAACACCATTAAAATTTCATAAATCCCATTCGATGAATTTGAAATAAGAATTGGAAGATAGCCATAAATGATAAGATAACATCTTCAAAAAAAAAAAAAACATCCCTAAAATATAGTGGAGTTACATGAAGGGAAAAGTTAATATTATGTTATAAGTGAATTTTTACATTAAAATATAAAGTGAATGGAAATACGAAGCCAAACTAATGAAAATAAAAAATAAATACAATCTTATGAAATTGCCAATAGCAAACATTTACTCTAGTTGTAAAAATGAATATAACTTGTGTCATGATCTACTTGGTAGTTAACCTTGGATAGTTCATGTGACATTATGATGTAAAGATTGTTCTTTTGCATGGTGATATAGAAGGATCCTTTTTTTAAATCCCCACTACGATTCAGCAAGTTTTTTTCAAAAAGCTAAGTATGCAAATAAAAAGAAACACTACATAGATTGAAACAATCTCAAAGGATATTGTTTTGAAAATTCAATAAAAAAGAGTATGCACAAAATTAAGTAGACTATAAGCTATTTATAAAATACCCTAGAAAAGATAGAATAATATTTTTTATCATAAAAGCTGAAGGCATAATTGTTACAAATAATGATGATAATGAAAAAAATACACTAAAAAAACTCACTACATAATTTGAGATTAAATAACTCTACAAGCTTAAATACTTCATTGACATAGAAGTAACTCAATCAAAAAAGAGATAATTTTCTTATACTAGAAGTACATTATAATCTATTAGGAGAAATAAATATAATAAAATAAAACTCACTTGAAACTCAAAAAGACTCAGGCTAAAAACTAGACAATAATGAAGAAGGAACAAAAGTCAATAATTGACAATGTCAAAGATAGTTACAAAAAGAATCTACCTATGTCATAGTCAACATGAAATTGCATTTGGAGTAGATCTCGTAAATAAATTCACGCACAAACCAAAGGAAACTCACCTTGAGGCCACTTATAAAATTCTCAAATATTTAAAATTCAATCTTAAAAAAGATATTCTATTAAAAAAAAAACATGACTATGAAGCTATATTGATACAAACTATGCAAGAGCACTGGTGAATAGAAAATAAGCATCGAGATATTACACATTAGTTAAAAGAAATCTTATAACATGAAGAAGCTAAAAATAACTTGAAAAATCAATTACACAATCTGAGTATAAAGAAATTGTCCAGGAAAAATTGTGAACTCCTATGATAAAAAATTACACTTTAAGATCAAAAGATCAAATGAGAATGGCCTATAAGATTATACTATGGTAACAAGTTTGCTAAAAGCATTGCTCATAATCTAATATAACATGATCAAACTAAGCATGTGGAGGTAGATAGACATTATATAAAAATAAAACTAAAAAAGTAGGCTGATTTGTACTCCTTATAATCCAACATGTAATCAAATAGTTAATATATTCACAAAAGGGGTTCACCATCTTGCATTCAAAAATATCATTAACAAAATGGGAATGGCAAATCTTTTCCAACCAATTTAAGGGGGTGTATTTTTTTTACCACGGGACATAAAACGAAACTAGGAGGCTGCTGATTGTTGCATCCATATATAGAATTCTACAATCCATGAATTGTCAATGTGTAAGCATAAAAGTGAACAGATTCAAGGTGGGCGAATTGAACAAGTAAGAAAGGTATCGGGTCACAGAATCATGAGCTGGCCTCTCCACAATTTTGCTTATAAAGGGGTTGTATTACTTTTTTTACTAGAATTGTATATAGCCTAGGCGTCCCTATCTAGAATACACCTTAAATGAATGAGAAAGAGCATAAATTTTTGACATTCTCCTCTTTTCTAATTATGTTAATATTTTTTTTACCAACTATTTAATTTTAAAATTTTCATTTTTTTTAATTTATAATAAATATTTGCAAGCATTATCAATCCTAGCAACATTATTACAAAAAATATTTCATTTAAGATAAATTATTAAGAAAACTTCCCAAGCTCAAGACAATGTTGGCCTGATACTGCCCAAACAATCATATTGAGAAAAAAGTAAAACCATTTTCCCTAAAAAAAAGGCCAAATGCTAGCATAAAAAATAGCTATCCACAATACTTCTGTTATACTCTTAAAATGAGCATCAAAGATTGAAGTTGAACATTGAAAGTTACATTTCAAGGTGGCTTACCATATATGGTGACATCACCTTTCATGGCTGGTATGATTAGATCCAGATGGCTTGCAGTCCTCTCAGAGTACGTCCAGCCTGTAAAATGTTTTGATTCAGTACAAACTGTAAGAAAAAGGAGATGAAACATTTGCAAAATGGAAAACTTAAATGGTTCACCTGTGGGACGAAATGCCAAAACAGTTTTGAATTGTTGCTTGCAGGTTTTCAGGTAGTCTTTTAGGTTCTGTGTTGTAACTTTATTAAGAAGTAAGCAGAGCGGAGAAGTCTTCAAAATAAAAAGTACAATTTAATCCAGACCTCATGGCGTAGACAAGAAATAGGTAAAACATGAAGTGGAGAACTCTCTGTGCATGAACAAAGCTTTCCGGAAAGTTCAGGCCAACCAAATGATTGCAAGATCTTTCTTCTGGAAGGGTTTGTATAAATTGGAACCTACAAAAGAGAGATATCTGTATTGACAGGAGATACAAAGAAAAACATGTTGATCATGACAAATTTAACCGGAAAATAAAAAATCAATTAAAAAAGAACCAATAATGAATACAAAAATATTTGAGTTCGTGCTGACTAAATAGAATTCCATAATAATTAAATGTCAACATCATAAACTGCGTGACCTAGTCAAATGACCATGGACAGAAGCCTGAGAATGGCTAAAATCAATAAAGATATCAGAACGTGAAACAATATTTCAAAGTTAAAATTTGTTAAAGCATGTAGAGATTTAAGAGAAAAGATAAGAAGTTTAATATATTAACTTTCAATTGTGCCTTCGTCAGTGGCTAGAAAATATATTCAGCCAAAAATATCCAATTAAGTTGACAAAACACTCCTCTTATTTATTTTATTTTATTTTATTGTTGCAGAGATCATTTCAGAATTGCTTACCCCTAAAGCCTGTGAAATTGCAAGATAAACTGGCTCCTTCCCAATGCTGTAAGCTCCAACAACGATCAGAGTCTTTGGGTGCTTAGATAAAAATTTAACAGTTGTCCTCACAACAAAAGCTAGAACATCATCTTTAGCTGGAAAGCTGAAAAAAATAGTGAGTTCATTGATTGACGATGAAAAAATATAGCAAGAAATGCTCAGAAAGATCAGAAAATCACCAATATCTAGGGTTGCAATATGTTGTATCCAAATAAAGCAAATTAATGTGATTATTAGCCAACAAAGGATAAAGTTGCATGGATTTTGATGCCCTGAAATCTCCGGTGTGTAGATAGCACTTTCCATCCTTCAAGCGAAAAAAAATCAGAGCCGCACCAGGACAATGATTAGCTTCTAGCAAAGTCACTTTAATATCTTCAATAACATGCTCAGCATTAAGTTCTAGTGGGAAAATATATCTGCAACAATGGATAGAATGAAATTCTCATTGGCTATAAGTAGAATGTTTATAGAGATAATAAAAGAAATGCGCAACCATTTATTCATATTATGTAACTGCAGCTCTTACCCTGGATTTACTGAAAGACAGCTTTTCAGTAAGCGAGCTGTAAGGTTAGTGCAGTAAATATTTCCGTGCGACCATCTTTTGTTCAAGCCCCCATAGTGATCAGAATGAAAATGGCTCAAAAAATAAGCTGAACATCCATCAATTGCACCATAACGAAAGGCATCTACTGTAATAGATGTGCCTAAAAATAGCGGAGAGAATAATAATTATCAAACAAAAAATTTCTCAGGATAACTTTCTAAAGTTAGACTAGAACATGTAAACCCAACAGTCCATACTAATTGGTTGCAACTTAATTAAATAAGTGCTTATTAGTTGCACGATTAGAATTAATGACCATGCAGTCATTTAATCACATAATATATAGCTTAATTCTTTAAACCCAAAATCTTTCAAACTCTTGGATTAACTAAGATGCCAATTGACAATGCTTTATACTTCTTGATTTTGTTTTATGGTTAGAAAATTATAAATTTCTTATGTTAATTGGTCACAGTAAGCAGACAGCAGGAATATCATTTTTTGGAAGGGTTATGGCTCGGTTTTTGTAAGGATTAAAGTGGCTTAAGATAATGGAAAAGCGTTGGGCATGTAAGAGAGAAAGGAAAAAGAGAAAAAAATGATATGCTAAGATTAGAAAACATTAATTATGGTTGATTCACAAATAAATCCAAAAACTAGCAGCAGAAACTCTTGTAGAAACTAAATTTTTAAGGGGATCGGAGCTATTTTTCATTGTATCAATTGGGATATAAATAATACATGAAATATTGCAGAAAAAGAGGGAAACACAAGAAGACACTAAAAATTCCTCATTCAAGGCAGTAATGAACATCTCCTTAAGATATCTCCCTATTTGGAATCAAATAATACCACTCAAATTTGAATGATTCAATAAAAAAATTTTAATTGCTTCGCTCGAATTTGTGGTTTGGGCTGATTGAAATGGTTCATAAATAATTTTCTTTTATGTAACTTCAAATATTCCATTTATACTCACATGGAAGGCAGCACGATTTCTATAACAAAAAATGAATAAGTTACAACGAACAACAACAAGGCTTTATCCCACTTAGTGGGGTACATGAATTAGTTTTCTTTATTGTGTCATATTGAATGTCATATTTTTATTTAATTCTAATAACTTAAGATCATTTTTTATACAATAAGACCAAGTCTTTTTAAGCCTACCTCTGCCTTTCTTAATAAAATTCAAATCTAAAACATCTACTCTCCAAACTGAATCATCAGATGACCCACGCTTAATGTGAACAAACCATCTAAAGATGACTCGTTGTAATCTTGTCTGCCACTGGAAAATAAAACACAGAAATAAGTAAGGGAATGTTCGCTTTGAAATAAAAGGATGTACACAATTCCAAATGCAAGTTTTTGGAAAATACTGTTGCTCGGTTTGAAGCAAATGGAATGCAAAATTAAATTTTAATGAATTTTAAACACCCCCAAGCCTGGTCAATTTGGCCGAGCTAAATACACTGCAAGTTACCATCGTTGCTGCCACCCATAGCAGCCCGTCATCACCCCCCATCAGCCACCGCTGGCCACCACTCATCAGCCACCATAGCCCACTCCAAGCAATGTTTGTCATCCATCACCGGGTCTTACATTAAATTCACTTTATTTCAAACTAAACAAAATAATAATAAAAATCATAATAATAATCTCCTGCATTTACATTGCACCCAATCAGATAACTCCAAAACGTTTCAAATTTATTATAATCTTTTACTCTGCATTCTTTTGATTTTCAGCTTACCTTGCGGCCCTAAATCCTTTTCTCATCATAAAGAAAAAAATAGCTTAGCAAAAAGCCCTAACCTGGAATCTTCTTATAGAATGGGCATGACCGTGCTCGATTACACCCATTACTCTCGCCCTTCCTTTCTCTAATCGAAGCCCTACCAGACGCAAAATCCCCAATGACACTCCGGTTCCTCTTCTTCGGTGTCGAATGAACACTGATCCCTGCCCTTTTTGATGGATTATTGATCCCCCAAACTTGGAAGAGATCCCGCTGGACGAGAATCTTCTTCTCCTTCTCCCCGTTCTGCCGCACCTCGCCGCCTTCATCCTCTCCCCGTTCCGCGAACTCGCTTGTCGTCGAGCAAACATCACCAACTGGTAAGCTCATTCCCTGTTCAACTTCTTCGCCGCGGCTTTCTTCATCTGGCCAGATGGGGAAGCCATTATCGTCAAGATCAATGAAAGAAGAGAGATCGTCTTCGTGGAACTCTATAGTCGAGGAGGTGGGAAACGACGGGAGGGAACAATGGGATTGGGTTGTCCTCATCGTCCCCGCTAGTTCATTTGCACTGCCTTCAGACTTGAAGTCGGCGGCGGGAAATCGTGATGCCTTATCATTCATCGATATTGTAACTTTTGTTTTGTTTTGTTTTGTTTTTTTAAAGGGTTGAACAGAATATTTTAAAAACTCAAACATAGTTTATTATAAAGATGTAAAATTTACATAAATAACATCCAATTCTTTTGTATTTACATATCTAACACCCAAATTTTGATTTTTGCATCCAAAGCATCCTTTCAATGGAAAAAATGTAATCCACTTTTACATACATCTTTCAAACATAAAAAAAAGCTGTTTATTTGTGTAAATAAATTAAAATTTAGGTATGAAATAAGTAAATGCATAAGAATTAGGTGCTATGTACCTAAAATTCCATCAAGTTAAATAAGATTTAATAAAATACTAGAAATTTGAATTTATCAAGTTATGAAAACATTAAATTCTTGAAATATTTTGAAATGTTCGTAAGCAAATTATGTTAGATTCTGAGGAACTGTTTGACAGTTTTAGTTGTACTTAGCAAGATTTACTTCAAAAAAACAAAATTTCATGTATGTTAAAATGTAGCAACTCGTCCAAAATAACATGACTACCATCACAATCAAAACTATATTCATTGTAAGGTAAAAAAGTCGGCGCCAACCGCTCTATTGTAGAGCATGCTTGTTTTAATAGAAATCCGTAGTCATCTCAAACAAGCTCATATGTCTACGACCAACTAGCTCCAAACATAGGCATTTTGAAGAAGAAATGAGCTGTAAACTGAGAGGTTATATAGAACAAAGATTGTACTTATGTGTGAATTTAGAAAGAGAATTAAGATCTTGATAAAGCACACAATCTTATTAATAAAGGCTGGAGAAGTATCCAAAATTTGTAGTAGTAATCATTAACTATCACCGATATTGGGGATGAAATAATGTCAGTCACTTATAGGGCTGTCAAAACGGCTCGTTGTTCACGAACAACTCGTGTTCGGCTCGTTAAAAAGTTCGTAATCGGCTCGTTCGCTAAGTTAACGAGCCGAACATGAACAAATATTTATTCGTTCCTGTTCGGCTCGTTTGGGATCGAAATACTTCTAATCAATTATATATATATATATTTTTATGAGTAACATTTAAAAAAAAATTAATTGACTGCAAGGCTACAAAGATTTATGATCAATTAAAAGTATTAATGAAGAAAATAGAATAAAAATTATTAATTTAAATTCAAATGATGTTTTAAATCTTGTCCAATTCCTTAAAATCTTATGACTACGTAATTAAGGTTCTCAAAATGACTCTTTGTTCGTGAACGACTCGTGTTCGGCTCGCTAAGCAAACAAGTCAAACACAAACACACTTTTTGAACTCGAAATATAAACGAACTGAGCCTGGGCTCGCTCGTGTTCGGCTCGTTTACACCCCTAGTCACTCATCGAAAAATATGGCAAGACATCTTAGTTTGAAACTTTTTTATGTCCAATTAGTTAAACTAATGCAAATCAATCACCTAAAGACAACATTATTTCCGAATTATATTATATTATATTATATTATACTATAATAATACCACAAATTTTCTAAACTTTATGCAAATTCATAAAGTTATTGTAAATTTAAATCTCTCACAAAATTATTTCAGAATTTATAAATAAGAAAAAAGATGCTCAAAGATTATAAAAACACAACAAAAAAACCAAACATAACGTTTATTATACAGACTTAAAGCACCTAAGTGAACTGCTGCTGCTCAACATGATTGCAGACATTTTCATCTTATTAGCCTCACATCACAGTATTTCTTTATTGTACCGTCAATGAAAATAAGCCTGAATAAAGATTTTATCAATTGCTAATAAATCTGAAACAAAAAGCGGCCTTATTCTCCTTCACCAAAATGAAGCAGCTAATTCGCACCTGCACGAAGAAGCAGACAATCAGCCATACAACAACTAACTATTTATTACAAGACTGACATAAATCCTTTTCAAGTGAGGGCACGCATTCATTAATTTAAATTTAAAATTGGATCAAACCAAATATATTCAATTGATTTGGTCCGAGTTTTTATTTTGAATTAAGTTATATTTAGATTTCAATTCTTGATCCAATTAAAAAAAAAAAAAAAACTTTTGCATATGTATTTAGATATATGAACCTATAAATGTGTGTGTGTGTGTCCTGGTTTGTTGTTAGAGCAGCCTCTCTGAAGCTCGTAAGTCTCCTCAAGTCACGGGTTATAATCCCTCATGTATAGGGTGTGGTACTCAAATATTCAGCATACTTAGAAATGGCCGGGGCTAGTCTAATAGCCTTCGGCCATTCTTTTTAATATATATATATATATATATATATATAGACATATATGGATATAGACATAGATGGATATATAAGCACAGAAGAAGAAATACCTGGAACTTTAAACGGATCATTTGGCCCAACATCATCAATGGGTGGGCGCTGCAGGTGATGATTAGTGGCAGACTGATATGCCATTGCCAGGGCTAAAGCCTGAAACAAACAAAAGTTGAATAATATTATGATCAGACGCAGATGAATGCGGTAAAGAGGGTATTTAATTATCAAAAGAGACAAATTATTGGAAAAAGCGAGCTTTAACCAATATATATACATATATAAATATATATATAATAGATACAATATACAAACGCCTTAAATTTATGATAAAATGTATTATTTAAAATCATTTATGATATTCACGAAACAAAGTTAGATCAGGAGAGCTCAATGCTTCTCCGATACGTTGGGCTTGGACTGGAATTGCATAGAACAACCCAGTGAGATGTTATTTTAAACTCTATGTTGAGCGAACCAGATTTTCACTAGGTTAATAGATCTATCCATTGTTACATAAATATTAGCACACACACATCTTGGAACATGAATTTTTTTATCATTATTTCCATAATGTATCATCGTTATTAGATCATCATTTTCATTGTATCTTTTATTACTCTGTTCTTTTGTTTATATATAGACACATTTGCATTAAATATATTATTGAACTTTATAAAAAGTATTACAATTCTAGCTTTTCTTTTGGGATATGAGGGCTAGGGTTACAAAACGTTCAAAATTTGTTTGGTTTGTTGAAAATGAAATATAATGTGGAAGGTATGCAGAATGCTCCAATGACAATATGTTTGAAATACTTTAGAGTTGTTTCATTCATGATAAAAATAACGCAGAACTTCATATATTTTTGTCTGATTTGAAGGAGATTGAAAATAATGTATTTCAAAATACATTATTTTGTCTAGCGGTAGCGGAGAATAGCCGCCAATGACACCAACACATGGCCGGTGGGCGACATTTGACAAAGGCAATGGCGCAGGAGGCGGCGGCAGTCGGGTGTTGGTAGAGGCAGCGGTGGCGGATAGCAGGAGGTGGGTGATGACAAGCGGCGATGACGGTGGGCTGCTTGTGGGGGACGACTGGTGATGACGGGAGATAATGGTGGTGGCTGCGGTGTCGGGCACAACAGCGGTGGTGGCGAGTGTTGTATGGGGGCCGGAGTCGGAAACTTGCCTATAATATTTTATGGCGTAACTCAAATTCGACCAAATAGGCTGAATTCTAAATTCAGTTAAAATGAACTAATCGGTGAACTTCAAATTCATTCATAATTTACATTTTACTTGTAATTCTTCATACCAAACTCATAATTTCCTAAAACCCCTATAAAATAATTACATAACATTGTAAATCTTCCAACCAAACAACACCTCAATTCCGTGGTCCGACTCCGTCGTGAGCTTGCTGACGGTTGAGGGGGAACAGGATTGCTTGCAACCTTAGTTATAGAAGTAATTTGGGTAAGAATATCCTGACCTTAATCAAATAAAAATGATAGTAAAATTATTGAATTTTCTTTGAGATAAATGCATTAAAAATTTTGATTGATTATACATGCATTACACTTGCCTACAAGCTAATCTAATATCTTCTAAGACTCAACTTTATTGAAATATTCCCCTTAGTTACTGCCAGTTATGGATCATCCGGCAATTCTGATTTATTGCTAAAGAAATTTGACTGCTTCTATAAGTCACCACATATTTATATTGAAATCATTTACATACGTACCACCCAATTCCTATGTATCAACATATCTAAAGCCTAAGCTTTGTTTTTTAACATTTATAACACCCAAATCATTCATATCACATAAAAAATATTGCCGTTTAATTTTTATAAAATGAAGCACACTTTTTCATGCATAAGTAAGGTGGTCTGTATGTAGAAATTAAAGTATAGGGGTTAGATATGTAAATACATAAGAATTGAGTGGTATATATATGTAAATCTTCCAAAAGCAAAAGGGAAAAAAATAAAAAAGGAAGCATAAAGTATGCCTTATTTGCACATAAAAGGCTAGGAAAAACTTGGAACTTACAATATGATCTTTGTCCGGAGGGGCGTAAATGCCTGTCGTTACAGTTGTTCTTCTGTTAGTGCCACCTTTTGGGGCTTTCTCAATGCTTTTGAAACTGGTCGGAACAACCACAACTGGCAAACCCACAAGATTCCCCAAGCAAACTTTTTCCCAGTCAGTTGCGTTTCCTATAAATGCATCCACTCTGAAGTTCTCTTCAACTTCCCGAATCAATTTTCCTCTTGCTCTTTGTGCCTGTAAAATAGAAAAACAACATTCCAAGTTAAATTATGTGGTAGTTTGTCATCATAATACTCTAAAAGAACTCCATTTGCAAACATATAAAAGGGTAAAAAGAAAAAAAAAAATTATCAAAATGATTCAGAATGATAATTTCAGGCTTTTTATGGTTAAGACAGTCATAGTGGAGAAGACGCTAAAAAAAGATAAGGGGCATTTATATACATATCACCCAATTCCAATGTATTTACTATTTAATACTTAAACTTCGCTTTTTAACTTTTATACTAACACCAAAAGGAAGATAGGAACTAAATGACACAAAATAAAGTGTTTCGTGATGGGAGCCACCTCTTGAATCTAAAGCGGCCACCTCTAGAATTCTATATGACTGGTTAATGATTACGGGTATAGAGCATTGGCAAGGGCGTTGGGTACTTAAGTGAGGGAGATTGTGAAACCCCTTAGGTAGATTGAAGCCGAACTCTTAAATTGGTGAAATTTCGATAGAAACTCCAAAGTTAAAGCGCGCTGGCATGAGAGCACTTCTAGGATGGCGACCTCCTAGAAAGTTACACCAATAACGCAAAACCGTGAGGCCATTAGACCAAAGTGAACAACATCATAATGGGTGACCTCCTGAGAAGTTACACCAACGATACAAAACCGTGAGATAATTGTGTAACGACTGCTACTGCAGTATACAAGTGCACTTGTTGAGACTTAATTTTGGGATCTGATAAATCTTGCATGTTTATTTTATGTTATTGATTTTTTCATGTTTTTGGAATTAATTTGATTCTCAGATTATTTGTCGATTTTTAGAAATTTTGTTTCATGCCCTATTTATAAAATGTCTTCACCAGATTGTAGAGTACGCTTGATTATATTTTTTAGCTGATTTTTACCTATTTTTATGAGTATCATAAGTAAGAAATAAAAGGTTATTGTCATATTTTTCTTTCTTAGGGATTTTGTACATCCTTATACAAGTCATCTTTCTAGAACCATCTGTTATATGTTTTGCAAATTGTTTTCACCAGCGTGTTCTAGAGATAGTTTTCTCTTTATGGACTATTTTTCCATAAGTTTTGGAGTCATATATTTCAAGATGTAAATAGATTTATATAAAATTTTTAGAAAAAAAAAATTAAAAAAATAACAATTATAACCTTTTTCTAAAAAAAGGAAGTCATATATTTTATATAAATATCTTAAGCCATTGCAGGAATCCAATGTGTTTTTCCCATTTCCCTTAAACAGAGAAACATTGAAAGAGGAGAGAGAAAAAATAATTCTAGAGAGAAAAAAATCCGTTTTGGAGGTTATAGAGTCGATTTCATCCACGGACCAGTTGAGAAATTGTCCGACTCTATGTAGGCTATTGTTAACTTTAGATTTTAATTTCATTTTTTTATGAAGTTTTGATATTTTATTTGTCAAAAATTTGTATAAATTTAAATCTTCAGATATTTACAAATTTTTTACCACATAAATTTTTATATGTTCTAGATTAAATTAAGTTGGACATATCGACATAAAAATATTTATTTTTCGTTGGGTATTTTGTGTTATATAATATTTGCTTGCGTGTTAAAGCTGATAAATTTGATATAGAATAAGAAATGTTTGAAATATTATTTTTGACATTTCATATAAGTAGTTTTGCAAGTGTTATTTGTCAATATATGAAGATTTATTTCTCCCACAAATTACATTATTACTTGTGTCTACTGATATGTATCACTTTGTATAGCACATTGCGAAATTTGATATGCCAAAATTATTAGCATATATAAGCTTTTATATCATGAATATTGGCAAAAAATGATAAAAATGAGCAAGTTGCAGGTGGTTGTAGTTGGGCGGTTGTGTATTATGTGTAATCAAATGGAGTTATAAAGAGTTTCGTATTATTTTATTATCCATATGTACATTTAATATGTCTTTAACAGATGTGAACAAGTGGACGTATAAGTGAAAATAGAGTTACAAAGGACATAAGAGAAATATGAAGTGGTGGTATAATGGACTGTCGGCGATAAAAGTTGGGGTGTGGTGAGTCACCGGTAGGAAGCTATCGGTCGCCGAAATCGAAATCTCATCGTCCGCTTCAGAATGACGTTTACTTTACATATAGATTTAAGTTTAGAAAAATATGAAAATCAAACTGACCACATATTTTTCATAGTTTAAATGAAAGAGCGTTTTATCTCAAATCCTGTATCTATCCTGAAGGATAAACACAAGACTTGAGGGTGAGACTCGATCAAATAAACTAAAAAAGATATGACATCTGTTTGGTCTGCGAAACCGTTTTATTTGCCGACAAATTTTCCTATTTAATATGAAAAGTTAAATAGGGTTTATTTTAAACTGGGTTCGGAAAAGTTTCCTATAAGAGCAAACCCCTATAGTTAATTACATCTTAAATGACAGAAGTCACATAAGAATACTCTCGATAAAAATCAGAAAAAACTACCTTAAAGGACTTCAAAAGAATGAGACTTTTCAACGAAATCAGACAAAGATGGGTGAAAGAGAAATGACTCAAATTTGGAATATTTATTACAGAATCCAAAGAAAGAAGAACTAGGCGATGCCACAGATCCAGAGGAGATCCTCGGTGACTTCCCAGTTTACCCTATGGTTTGGCTTCAGTTTCGAGGAAAAATATTCAAGTGTTTTATCCTGCCAATTTTATTTATTTAGGGCTTACATTCGTGTGAAACGATCACACAAATAATATGAAAGATGTGAGAATTTAAGTCATAACGAACGACAACCTCAAAATCCTAAAACGAGTTAGGGCTTTAGATCGTACAACAGAGTTATACAAATGACTAAAGAAAATGTTGAGGATTTATGTTGCGCTAGGCGAACAATCTCGAAATCCTATGGATTATTTTTTTTTAATTTTTAGGAAATGAATGGTTTAGCTGAGGAAAACATGTTCTGCTGTTGAAAATGGTCATGCTGCCCACCGCGCTAGTTCCAAGCTCCTTGTCGTGACGAGTTTAAGTTTTCTAGATTATAATGTCAAATCCAGCAGCCCTATGGTTATAGTTCTTCAAATATTTTATAGGGAACATGTTGAAGTTGTATAGTGTATAGCATAATCATAAAATATGTAGCACAGGACAAGTAGTAGAGTATGCAGTAGAGAGAACAGTGTTGTAGTTCTTCATATATTTTATAGGGAACATGTTGAAGTTGTATAGTGTATAGCATAACAGTAAAATATGTAGCACGGGACAAACAGTAGAATATACAGTAGAGAGAACAATACAACATGCGGGGTAAAGGAAAGGTAAAAAAATACAGCAGGTGGGTGATTTGCAAGAAAGTAATATGCTGTAAACATATAACAAACTTGTATACCTAGGAGATCAGTTGTTCCTTAGGTGAAATTGATGCAACAGGTACAGACAACAAAATTTGAGGAAACAGACTGAAATGTTTTATATAAACGAAAACAAAGAAACGTTGTCTAGAAATCTCGAGAAAGATCGTTAAAAGACTCACGACAAGAGAAATGCGAGGAAATCGACGGATCGACAAATCGTTTAAAATCGTAGAAAACACAGGAAAATCCCGAAAAGAGATCACGAGTGCTTTGTCCAAAATTTCAAGAAAAACATTTGAAAAAGTCCGAAAAGAGGGGGACTGCAAGCACTCGGGTCGGGGTTAAGCTCAACTATATATTAATACTCGAGGGTCGTCGAAGGCTACTTCGTCACCCGAATGTACCGCCACTCAACTAGAAGGGTGTCCTATCAAACCTAACTCAGGAGGGTACTCCTTAGCCTAAACAGGTGATCAACAGGTGGACAACTGATGTTTAAAATGTACTTAAATTTTATATTTTCAGCATGCACATGAGTTTCAAACATGCAAAAAAGTAGGCTATATCAATTTTGTTTGTAGCGAAAAATGTATTTTTGTTTTAGAAAAAGGTGTATCTGTTCTTATCAAATTTGTTTTTATCAATTTTGGAAAATAGTTGTCCACGAGTCGATCGCGCTGTCGGAAATAAGGCTACCAACAACCTAAGAAGGTCTGAGTCAACTCCCGCTAGTCTTGTGTCGGTGAATGATACTGTCATCCTACAGCTCACCGGGTTCCTGAATCAGATCCTGATAGGTTCCTGAATCGGATCTCAATGTCGTAGGATAACATATTATTCTGCTCTATATCCGGTGTACCTTTATCATCACCGCCCTATGCCCCAAAACAAAACTGACTTATTTGTGACCTTGCTTGATGGTTTCACGTATAACAAATTGTTGTTCGTGCTCACGTTCAAAATTGGCACGTGAACAGTGTTCGAGTTTGACTCAATTTAAATATTCTTATTCACGTTCAGCTCGAAATTGTCTCGTTAAATTTATTTGAAAGAAATAGATGTAGGGTGTTAAATTCGAACTTGCACCAAATCTGTGCAATAGAAGACTCAGAACCACATAACCACATAACCACACGAGTTCTTATAATTTAAACTAAGATATAAATATATATAATATATTATAATATATAAATAATATATAACATGTCTTATATAAAAAAGTATGTAATTTCTTTTTGTCGAGCTAAAATAAACCGAACACAAGCAACAAATTGTTGTTCGTGTTAGGCTCATCTATAGTTCGAGCTTAAAAAAAATTATTCGTGTTCAACTCGTTTACTTAACAAACGAGCTTTTTTGAGAGTCCTAGTGGCGGGCAACTAACAGAAGGCGGAGGGTGGGTTGCGTCTGGCAGGTAGGCGGCAGGCGACAGGCTATGGCTGCAGGCGAGAGACGGGCTGCGGCTGGCAAGCGGCGACGGTTGGCCACGACTGTCAGGAGGCGGCGTCTGGTGGCCGGCGTTGGCGGAGACAGGTGAGGGCTAGCTGTTGGAGGTGGAGGCAGAGGCAAAGGTGCGAAGAACGGCAAGTGCGGGTGGGTGAAGAACGACCAAGGGGGGCGGGCGGCGGAGGTGAAGGGTTGTTTTGGTGTTTTAAAAACAGGCACAAACATTTTTCTCTATTTTTAGTATTTTAAAAACAGAAGTGTTATTCTAAAAAATAAAAATAGATATAAAACAAAAAACAAATAAGCAAACCTTGTTTTTATGTTTGTTTTCTATTTTTCGTTTTCAAAAATAAAAATCAAAAAACAAAAATTGGTCTCAAACAGTCTCTAAATTTATATATGTTTTAAAGTGCATTGAAATGCTATTTGGGTTAACTTTTATTTTTATTTTCTATATTTTATTTTGTTTTGTTTATGTTTTGATTTGAAAAAATATATATATTTGACTAAAATATGATTATTTTTAAAAACACTAAAAAAGACCTAGTAGTTATTTTGAGTGTATTTAAAAACACGTTAATTTGTTTCTATAAATAATATATATATATATATATATATATATATATATATATATACATATATATATATATATATATATATATATATATATATATATATATATATATATATATATATATATATATATATATATATCCTAAATAAACATATTATTAAAAATAAAATAAAAAAGAAACATAAAAATATAAAATAAAATTTATAGCAAACAAATCCTTTTTTTTTTGGATTCAAGAACAAGAACCTGCACATAGTCTACAGCAGGGATCACTCGAGCACGCCTTAGCTCAACCGGCCACTCGTCCTGTGCTTCATATTCTTGATCAAGCCCCTTCCGCTGCCACTTATCAAAATGTGACAATACTTCCACATCCATAGTGAAATTGAGGATGTGCTGCACTGATTTGACACTATAATTTAGCTTGAAAGGAACAACTTCAACGCCCATGGAAGATAGCACATGCACAACCTGCCATGAGGAAGAAGAGAATAACAATGATGATCAAAGCAATTCCAGCACTGCTCGATAATCTTTAGGAAGATTTACATAAATACCACTTAATTTTAATATATTTACATGTCTAATAACACTTTAATTTTTATATATATACCACCTGATTATGGATGAAAAGTTGTATTTCACTTTTTGAAAGTTAAAATGGTGGCATTTTTTATGTGATATGAAAGATTTGGGTGCTACAAAAGGTAAATAAGTAAAGTTCAGGCGTTAGATATGTAAATACATATGAATGGATTGGTATGTATGCAAATGCCCATCTTTTAAAGTAGACTAACCTCCATCTCAGCATCATCAAGATAACCAACTGTGAGTTTTTTTATGTCAACGGAAAATGGATCATCCAGCGGAACAAGTCGAGATGATGGATCCTCTGGGTCCTTCCCCCGGATCACATCTATTACAATGGCGCAGTCTGCAGCATTCCGGCAGAAAGGGCCAAGCTTATCCTAAGATTAAAGCTTAATTTCTTAGCTCCAACATAAACTTCGAAATAAATGGCTGAATGTGAAAGGCTGAAAAATGTCCTACCAAGCTCTCAGATAAAGACATCACCCCACTTCGACCCACAGTCCCAAAGGTTGGCCTTAAGGCAGTTATTCCACAGCGAGCTGAGGGGTAAGTTATAGAGCCGCATGTCTCTGAGCCAATCGCAAAAGGAACAAGCCCTAAAAATTTCACGTCATAGACCACTAGTTGTCAAATAAAGCAACAAATATTTCAAACATGGAAATTAGTATCAAATATTGACATGAGAACAGAAAGACTCTGAATCAAGTACAGGTTGATCTGTATTTCTTTAAATTTTTGTGACAGTACGAACTCTATCCATCTAGATATTATCTGCTTAGGCTTAATGGCCTCACAGTTTTATCCCCTTGGGGTTCATCCTTATAGTGCTCTAGCACGAACACACTTAACATTGGAGTTTCTAATGAAATTTCAACCGTTATATTAAAAAGTGTCTCGATGTTTAAGAGTTCAGCTTCATTCTACTAAAGAGGTTTAACAATCTCCCCACTTAAATAATTGATGTCCTCATCAATATTTTTGACCCAGAATAATCCACCAGACAAAGATTCTCATCTTAAGAGTGCTCCAATACAAACACGCTTAACATTGGAATTTCTGATGAAATTCTAACTGTTACATCAAAAAGGTTCCTCAATATTTAAGAGTTGCTTGAGGGGTTTCACAATTTATGATGGCGAAAAACAAGAAAATATATAATAAAGGTGGGCATAACCTGCAGAAGTACTGGCAGCAGGTCCAGCTGAAGAGCCAGTTGAGTATTCCTCAATGTTCCAGGGGTTTCTGGTCCTTCCTCCGAACCAGATATCATCATAGGCCAATGATCCAGTTACGAGCTTTGCAATGAGGACTGAACCTGCCTCTTTAAGCCTTCAATAATAAGGTTGCATCGATCAGTAAGCTATCTACCATATACCTTAAAAGCTACCATGGTTAAACCACCTTCTATAAACCCAAGCTTCAGTATCAATAACTTGATTCCTGAATGACTTTGATCCCCATGTTGTCTTATAGCCAGGCACAGCGGCGATATCTTTCAATCCATAAGGAATTCCATGAAGCGGACCTGAAAGAAAAGCAAACAACCAAAAGCAAAGAATAATTATTAGAAACTCTAACAAATCTCATGTATTAAATTTAATTTTTACATAAAGTAACTAAGGCTTTTTAGTTGCCCATGCAAAAGCAAAATCATAAAAATATTTTGGTTAAAAACTACTGGCAGGACTTGATCATAAAAATCCGAGCAATAAACCCTGAGCTTATTTTTCTTTCACTATAATGTTTAGATTACCTGATTCTACCTAAATTGCCGCAAAATCACAAAGAAGGATTGGTAAGTGACCTTCCATACAAATTACAATAAAATATCAAAATTTGGATAAATAAATGTACCCAAATATACTCCTTGTTCAAGTAACTCATCCGCCTTCTTTGCTTGACTATATGCTAATTCCTCAGTATATGTAATCACTGTTTCCAGGATTTGATCATATCTGTTTCACATAGTGAGACAATTTCAAAGCTGGAGCTTTTAGATATTTTCCTTTTATAAGGAAAGTGATAGAAGGGAAGAAAAAAGTTTAAAAAACAATTTATGAACTCAAAAATACCTCTTCAACCTCCTTAAGAAAATGGCTGTAAGCTCACTCGAAGTTATCTGTTTAGTTTTAATAAGGGCGCCTAGTTCAAGAATCTGGGAAGACGCCATTAAACATATTAGTGTAAATGTTTTTTCTATTGCTTAAATGAAAAACTCATGATAAAGCTAGTAACCTACAGTCATGAAAGCAATATCCTCCTCCGCTTCTGGTCTCTTCACACCAGATAGATTGGGATAATTAAATTTAGGAGAATCATGGCTCCCATCTCTGACACCCCAAGATGAACCAAACACTAGAACTGAAGGGTTATGTAGCCCTCCGTCAACAGAAGCAACCAACTTGCGGTTCTCTCTGAACCCGGGTATATTGAACTCTTTTGCACCCTCAGCTATTTCACGCACCTAATTAAATTAAAAAGTATTATGTCTAATCTAGTGCATTGAAGTGATAAGGAAGAGAGAAAGCGAATAAGTACTTTCGATTCATTGAAAAAATCAGCATCAAAATACTTGAGGGCATCCTTGAGTGCTGAAACGTCAGAAGCTTTTTCTCTTCCTTTTGAATCCACCAATGGAGGAATTTCTTTGATATCCTGAAGGAAGAGCAATCAGGAGCCATAATTAAAAAGAATGAACTTGAAAAAAGAAGCTGAGGACAGTCTCACCTTAGAAAACTTATGGTATCTGGAAACCTGCACATATAGATGAACAGAGTCTCTGAGACAACGTAAGTTCAAAGAATTTGTTTGGCACTAACCTAGGTTGTGGAGCTCAACAACAAGAACAGAGCCAAATACTTCTGATTGAACATAAACTAATTCATTCGAGACTCATCCGACTTGGATTCAAGTAATTAATTCACTCTAGGAGTCCAAGTAACTCTCTTAACAAATCCACACAAACCAAAACATTGTGAAGGACTATACATCTCTCTCTCTCTCTCTCTCTCTCTCTCTCTCTATATATATATATATATATATATATCCAGTTTTTGGCATTTTAGTTTAAAATCCTTTCAGTTCTTGTTCGGTCACAACTATAAGCAACATAATATTGAATTACAATCCACTCCACCACAGTCAACTTCTTCTGTAGAAGAAGCAAAAAGACTTGACCAATTAAACGAAGCTCCTCATCCGAATCCATTCAAACCCAAAACAGAAAACAAAACTATATTCTCCTCCCGATCACATTTTCCCAGAAACAGACAATTCGAAACCTAATCCAATCCTTGAAGTATATAGAGCCTTGTAGAAGAAGTTATCGGAAAATGCAGTCAACTGAAATAGAGAGAGAGGAATCAAGAAAGGGTTTTACCATTCCATACAGATGTTCTCTGGCTGAATCCACCAACGCAGTAAGTTCTCGCGACGGAGCGGAAGAGAAGCAGGCGATCACCGCCGCCAAGACACAGACGAGCACCACTCCGATCGTCTTTAGCCGGCACATGATAGTTTGCAAGCTTCGCCTTCCCGCGAACCCACTCGAGTCGGGGAGACTTTTAAACCTCTATCTGCATTTACACACATACCACCCAGTTCTTTTGTTTTTTTACAAATCCAGCCCCCAAATTTTACATTTTTTCTTTTACAAGTATTTATTATAGCGCTTACATTTTTCATATATTGTAAATATGAATGTTTAGGCTATATTTAACCTTTGATATTTACACTTAACTTATAAATATAGTTGTTTAAGATTTAAATGGTATGTCTGTAAATATATGAATGTTTAGGTGTTAGATATGTAAATACAAAAAATTTAAAAAGTCATATATTGATAAGGTGTCGCATAAAATTGAAGTTTAGGTTATAGATATGTAAATAGATGAAAAATGAGTGGTATGAATGTAAATTTTTCTACTTTGTATTATGTTGCGTCGTATTTTCCAGCATGGACAAGAAAGTAAAAGAAAGTTTGATGGGAGCGGATAATTTGATTATAAAATAATTAAAATAAATAAAATTAAAATAATATAAATAAATTTAAAAGATAAATATCATTAGATTATTAGATAATACAATTAAATTATCAGATACTATTAGATATTGTTAAATATAATCATGATGAAAAAAAATATAAGATTTATTGTTTGAAAGAAATTTTAAAATTGACTCTTGATAAAACAAAGGGTTTGTTTGGGGCCAACTATAGCTTATTAAAAAACAGTTGTGAAGTTGCTCAATAATAATTTAATATTGCAAAAAGCTGGGTTGGCTATTACTTTTTTTTTTTGTGAAAAAGTTAGACCGCACTTAGCCAAGACCGGTGGAAAAAGTTGATTTCAGCGTCAGCTTTTTGAAAAAACTTGCAAAACACAGTTTATACAAGAGAGCAAAACTACGATATGGTGCTGCACCTCCACCTCAACGCTGCCCCAAACCTTAAATGAAGCATATGATTTTACCAACACGTAAAATTAAAATTAAACCTAAAATAATACAAAACATATCAATTTATTACCATAATTTTTTTATTTTCTCAAATATACCTACAAAAAATAAAAAAATAATAATTAAATGAACATTTGATTATCCTTGAATTCATACCACTTAAGTGATTTATTTGCATAGGGGATTTTGTTATATATATATATATATATATATATATATATATATATATATATATATATATATATATATATATATATATATATATATATATATATAATTTTATTATCTTGCTCCCTTTACATAAATACCACACAATTTTTTATTTTTTTTGTATTTACATATCAAACACATAAAACTTGATATTTACATTTATAAAACTTTGACATCAAAACTTTATGCATGAGAAGGTGTATTTCATATTTAAAAGTAATTCATAATGATATTTTTGATGTGGTATTGAACCTTTGAGTGCTATGCATGTATAAATATGAATGTTTAGGTGTCACATATATAAATACATAAGAATTGTGTGGCGCATCAAAATGCCCCTTGACAATTTATGTGCCTTCTATCCTGCCATTTAAAATATGTATAAGCCAAACTATTGATGCCATATTATACAACTTTCACCTCACATGGACTGTCCTTTTAATATGGAAATACATAATGAATGTTCATATCAACATAATACACTAAAGCAAATGATAATGGATTTCTGAAAAAGGTCTGCCATGAGAAGTCTGATATTTCTTTGGATTTCTTAACAAGTCCTAAAATCTTGAAATGAGTTTCCTTAAACTATGCCCATCTCCATTCTTTGTCCATTGTTCAACACTAACTTCGCCGCCGCCGCCGCCGCTAAAACAATAAGCCGGTGCCTGCCACAACCTGGGCTTTTCCAGCACTGCTCCAACCTCAAATGTCATAACATGAGTGGATATTCCTGTGAACATGTCATAGTTTATGATTTGAAGAGCTTCAAACATCAACGTTGATGTAGGTCTTCTATTCTAACGAGCAAAATATTTCTTCATTTAAAAGAACAGATTATAAAGATATATTTCCTTAGGATGATATAGTTTTATAGTCTATTCTGAATAGCTCAAAATCGAAGGACCAATGTGCAGAGTACCAAGGGACAGAATGAGTACACAGTACACAATTGTGTACTCTAACAAATGGAGTATCCAATTAGGTACTTAATACAGGGTGAGTACAAAATTGCATTCTCCTATCATCCACATGAGAAATTATTCCATATGGAGTAAGTAAGTCGCTCATCGTGCGGACTCCAGTAATATACCGTTGTGTTTGTTATATCGGGCTCACCTAAAAAAATTAAAGTTAAACCGCGAGGTTATTTGGGAAGGTTCATGGGGGTTATTTTGAGGTTATTGAGGTATTAACTTCAATAACGCCGCAATAACCTCAATAACCCCGCGATAACATTTGCGGTTTCACTCCAAAAAAAACACCCACAAGCCTCTGCGCTTCATCCACACCAGGATTTTCTATATAGCCCACAACTAATAATTTATCAGAAAAAAACACCCTTTCTATTATTCTTTGCAGGGTTTCTTAAAAAAGTCCACTTAACATATAACCTAAGCTCTGCCATAAAACATGGATACCTAATCCTCACTTTACTCTAGCGTGCAGTCCTAAACCCTAAGATGCATTATGCTGCCAAATACCGCCTAGGCGACGACATCCAAAATTTCATTTCATACAAAAACAAAACCAAGTATTCCCATGGATTTAACTAACCGTCATAGAAGTCCCAACGCACAGGGCGATGAGAGACCACATCTTCGTAGTACCAAATAAACCCGATCTTCTCCCAAAGGTTGCATAGGAATCCATCGGTTCGCCGGCGGCCCAAGTAGGTGGCTCCGGCGAGGAAGTCCGGCCGGGGAATTCCCACCCCAAACTCAACCACGCGGCAGTACTCCTTTCTGCCCGTTAGAGTAAAATAGAAGGAGGTGCCATTGTTCCACTCGACATCATGGAGCAAGGGACCGAGCTGCTTCTGCATTAGGTTGAGGTTTAGCCCGCGAGGCCAATCGTACCAGAGGTCCGAAAGCTGTAGCTTGGTGCTGCTCAGGTTCATGTACAGAAGAGCGTGGAAGCGCTCCGGCCACATTGCTGGCGTCGGCGCTGGGTCCTCGTGGTGGTCTATGGTGGTGGCATTGTTGAGCACGAAGAGGAAGAGGAGGGGAATGATTGGGGTTAGTCTCATCCTGCTTTGTGTTGTCTGTGGACTGCTTAGTGCTTGGATGTTTGGCTTCTGAGTTAGGGTTCTGTTATCTTCATTATCCTTATCGTGGATTTTTGACAAGAGGTGCACACAATCCACACGTGTGCGCTGACCACACAATCCATACGTGTGAGCTGACCATGGTGTTTGGCTTTAGTGTGGCTCAAAATCGACCCGTGATTTGTTATATTTGATTTCCAGCTTTGCCAACTCGAAATTGAATCAGGCTTGATTCAGCTTGAAATCTAAACAAGGTAACTGAAATTTGAGTTATTTGGATCAGTTTCAGTTGGAATCGGTAGATTGGCCCACATTAAGTTATTTGGATATGTTCTAGATCGAAAATGGCTCTTAACTTGTTATATTCAATTTTACTTAGCATTATATATTTATATATTTATATTTATTTATATATATATATATATATATATATATATATATATATATATACACACACACACCAATATAAAGTCAGTCTGAACCGATCCATATATGGCTTGAAACTATGTTTTGCATGATCATCAAAATTATTATGAGGCACATCAGTCCTCTCTCCTAGAATTTGTTGAAGTATCTAATTTTCTAATTTGTTTAACGGTTGGAGTCCAGTTGTTGATCCTACAAGGAATGAGATGAACACAATTTGAAAAAGTTTTAGTCTATAATTATCAATCCAAGCCTGAAAATTTTCAATTTTAGCTCAAAGTAAAGTGTTTACATAATTTTTGCAAAAAAAAAAAAAATCTTTTTTAATTAAGTGAAAATCCTTATGTGAGAGATGAATTTTCCCATAAAATGAATCCTAGAAAATTAGGTTTGATGAAGTGTCGATAGTAGGCGACAAACAGAAACAATCCTCTTACTCATCCCCTTTCGGCAGAATTAAGAAAGTTAGTGAATTCCATTAATGAGTTCCCTGCATCTAATGGAATTCAAGAATTAAACATTTCCTATCAAGTTAGCACTAAGCTTAAGTAATATCCCTATTCTCAGAGTTTAATGAAATTAATCTCAAATATTCCACTAAGGATACTTCCGCATCACAAAGATCATAAAATAACTTCACGCGACAAGTGACCAGTTTGCATGCAAACAAAAATATGCGAGAGATTAATTTTCACCATAACACCACATTGTCCAACTCAAAACAACCATCAAAACCTATAATTTTATTCATCAAATCAGAAGAGAATCATAAAATTTAGTTCCTGGATATGTTTTGAAACACAAAACTCAAACTTTGATTCATTAAAACAAAAGCAAAATACAAGAGTTGAGTTAAAAAAAAAGACAAACTAGATCTCACACTTGGAATGCCTCCACACAAATGTGCTTAAAGTCTTCTCCAAATAAAAGCAATAAAACTCTCAGCGGTCTCTCTATACAATAGCACTCAATCCACTCCCTCTCTCTCTCTCTAAGAATTCTCCTGAGAAGAAAACCTCCACTATGAAAAAGTTCTAAGGAAATAAAACGAGGAACTGAGCCCCAGCTTCTTTGTGATCTTCCTTTTTATATATCCCTCCTCCTATGCTTCATGGTTCCTCTCTTTTAAATCGGATGATTGACGCTTTACATCTCCTTCTGAATTGCCTCCAACTAACTTCGACGCAAACTTGTTGAAAAAATTGGCGCATGATCACCAAATATATATGTCGGCGCATAGGCATCAATTGTTGGGCGCATATGCGCCAAGCCTTCATACATGCACCTCCTAAATTGTAGGCGCATAAGTGCCCACTGCTTGGCGCATAGGCCCCATGCATTCTCCTTCGCATGAAGAAGTGGGTTGGCGCTTATGCTCTGATAGCATGGCACAAATGCTCCAAGCTCTCTGTCTGCAAGCTGTGTGGAGTAGGAATTGGGTGCGTATGTGCCAATAGCTTGGCTTATAGGCGCCAAGATCTATGTTGCTGCTGCCGATGTAATGCATGCACAAATAACATACCCACAAAATGTAAAAAAGGAACAAAAATATATGAAACAATAATAGAAATTAGCATAAAAACTTAAGAAATTACCAAGAATTGAATTAATTTTGCATAAATTACACTAATCAACTAGTAATGTTGGGATTACAAAAAAATCATATTTTCAAATACATCAAAACGTTAAAAATCTCCTAAACCCAAAAAAAAAATCATTTCATAATTATAATTATAGATATTGTTATCATATTCCACTTCTGAAATTTTAGGGCCTCAAATTCCACCAAACAATGTCTTCAAATTTCACTCTTCTTTCAAGATTAATGCCAACTCATACATCATAAGCTTCATTTATCCATCTAAAATAATTCCAATCAACTTTAGATCAATTTATTGGATATCTGTAAAATCACCACCCACAATTCTAACCTTTATAACAGTTAAATACCATGCATTACAAATGATACAATTTTTAATGTCTCTTGAACTTGATGAATGAGAAGAACTCGTCATTTAATATGTATTACCTGAGAAAGGAAATATAATTAACAAACTTCAAGAAAACAAAAAATGCCCAATAAAATAAATGCATTACAATTGATCAAAACATCTCTATAAACAAATTAAGACAATTAACTTGAACTAATCTATGAACAAATCTGAACTAAATTGATCAAAAGCCAAAATAAAACAAGATTGCTTCCATTTAACTCACCCAACTCCATGTTTTGAAGTTCTCAATGTTGTTCCATTAATTGCTAATAAAATGAGTAATTGCACTTTAATTTCAAG
This sequence comes from Phalaenopsis aphrodite, assembly GCA_003013225.1. Classification (NCBI taxonomy): domain Eukaryota; kingdom Viridiplantae; phylum Streptophyta; class Magnoliopsida; order Asparagales; family Orchidaceae; genus Phalaenopsis; species Phalaenopsis aphrodite. The sequence goes on from NEWO01000176.1 coordinate 1,105,775, forward strand.
AATATCAAACAATAGTAAAACACACGAAGACCTTATACTAAAACTTCTGCCAGTAAAAGTTTCCTATTTGAGTTTGTACTTCATCACCTAACAATATCCATAGTTCAAATTTCATGCACGACATATCAATCTCAATTGCAAGTGGATTTGAGAGATCTAATATGTATGTTATAAAGACTTGACGACTACCTAAATAGAAAAGGTGTTACTAGTATACTTTGGAGGGTAACCTAAGGAGAGCAACAGATAAGGGTGCAATCAACACAATGTGTTAGGGCACGTTGCTACTACTTTTGATTTGGAGGAAGTAAGCAACTCATAGTTGGCTAGTCATATTACAAAATGAGGAAGTTGAAAATATCTGAAAGACACTTGAAGTGAGCATGTTCTAAGTCAGTTTAGTTTGGAAGACAACCTGAGAGGAGCAGTTGAAAGGGTCATAGTTGACATAGTACATTAAATCACGTCATCATCACTTTATAGGGAAGAGGAAGACACAAGTTGTTGCAGCTTCTAGCATGTAAGGACAACATTTGGCTAGTCGAATGGAGTTGATGTGGTTGTACGAGCCTTTGGTATGCTCCTCTTGACTTGGAAGAGGGGCAAAGCCTCTCAAATGTGTTTATCACGCATGAAAGGTGGAAGGGCTAGCGATGTAGATGATGGAGGAGACGAGCTATACTGAAGAAATACCTGTGTTCATAGAGCTATGTGGGTAAAGTCCAAACTATAACACTCACAAATCTACTAATAAATTCACTTAAAAAGCACACACTGCGGAGAAAAATTTAAGCACTTAGGCAGCGCTGCGTACGTCAGATAAATTACTGAGAGAATATTGAGGATTATATCTGTATTGTACCTGTATAACCTATCTGTAACTTAAGGGTAAGAAGTTTATATATTTATAAGTCATGATAGGTTACGGATAAACCCGACATGCCCTCCCTGTTCTTACGCAAGCAAATTTTTCTAACGCTGAGATCGACAGGATAAGGGGCTGCCACGCGCTCCCCCTTCCCAAAACCTTAAACCAGTACGAATATGCTCGCCAAATCAAGCTCATACTCCTCTTCTCTTATCTTCTCGCAATTTCCAGATACCACCCAGCAGAAGTATCAGACCCCAAGCTGATTATTGGCATACAGTGATTCAAGCCCTCCATGGCATTTCAGTATGCATCTCCAGCAGCCTTACGGCCTTCCACCATCGCTTCAGCGTCGGCCACTCCATCAATCCTCTTACCACTTCAAGCCGGTACGACCGGACTACGTCGACCTCTTGATCCTTTTGCGCTGCGTTCCTCCTACATATCTCCTTCTGTGAAGCTCTTCCTTTCTCCTTTTCGACCGGCCGGCACCGCATCACCCAGATTCTCCATGCGTGTGGCCTCCAAACAGACTTACATCTGTAGAGATTGCGGGTTTCCTGATTCTTTTTACTCCAATCTGTGCTTGTTAATTCGTTTCGTTGCTTTTGATTCCATGGACATTAACTCGGTTTTTGTTGCAGTTATATATACAATGAGAGGACAGCCTTTGAGAAGTTGCCTGACAATTACTTCTGCCCAGGTAAATAAGTAAGGTCTTGAATTTGAAGCCGAGTTTAAATTTTTATGCAATGAAGCAATTTCTTTCTTTTTGGAATGCATTGATTGCTACGCTTATTCTCTAATCCATCACGGAAGTGTATTTTGGACTGTTTAAATGTTGTTAGATTAATCTGAGTGTTGCGAGTTTATTTCTGTAGTTTGTGGTGCACCGAAGAGGAGATTCCGGGTTTATGAACCAGCAGTTGCAAGGAATTCCAACGATACAGATATTCGTAAGGCTCGCAAGGCACAGTTGAAGAGAGACGAAGCCATTGGGTATAATCTAATTCTATCTTTGAATTATCTTTTTTTTTTAAATTTTGATTTAGTTTTAATTCGATTATACTTTGGTTTCATTTTGTGAAGAAAAGCAAGAATATTGGATACTTAGGTTTGAAGCAATTTTGGCGTTAGGCAAATTTCCTTTAAAAATCAGGTTGGTGGAAACGAAGAACAGAGAGAGAGCTATTTGGTTTCTTCCTCTAACTACAGAAGCGAGCAAATTAACTTGAATTTTGGTTTTAGACGTTAGATTTCTGTTCTATTTTTTCCACAAAATAGTAAAGATTCCAAGGATGCCCAAAAAAAGTTCTGACATTATTGGAGACTATTTTTAGTGCTACATTTAGCTGTGATATGAGGAGGAAACTAATTCGGGTGAAGCTTGTAATTTACTTTAACGTTTGCACATTCCTTCAAGATATGCTGATTTTTGTTTTCTCCATGGATTTTGACGAACAACTCAGCATTAGAGAGATCTTTTAGTGTGCTTAGAGGAGGTGAGAGATATGAGTTTCTCTATGGCTGCCTAAACATTAGTGACAGGCCATCATTGCCTACTGTGCCATATTTCATTATTGTGGTTCAGATCATCCTTATTATATTGCAATTACAATTTTGTCTACAATTGCAATCCATAACTTATTATTATTATTATTATTATTATTATTATAGATTTCTAGATGATAACTCATGCCATAGCCATTGTGAAGGATCCCCTACTAAGGGAGTGATTTTGGGATGGGAGGGCTTGGGCAAAGGATCTTCCACTATCCTGAGCATTGGAGGATGACTCCCAGGAATGAGGGAGTTGCCCTGCCCATGGTAGATAGGAGAAGCTTCATAAATGGCGCCACCATCGATTGATGCATGCATGGCCAACTTCGGCACGGATGTTTAATATCAAGCAGCTGTGCTTTGCAAAATGAGGCCAGCTTCAAGCCTCAATTCAATCCTCGATTCATGTTACAATCATGCTAGCGGATCAAGTCCTTAGTCAATTTGACCATGTAAAGGTGTTGGAGGGCTCATCATTCGACCAAATGCCTTTCTCACTGGGCTTTAAGTTATAGAGAGCAAAGCTTGTATTCAAGTGTTCGTTGAATGATGCTCTACTCATGTAGCCAACCTCACTTAGTGGGATAAAGGTTTGTTATTGTTGTTGTTGTTGTTGAATGATGCTCTACTCATGTAGCCGACCACACTTAGTGGGATAAGGATTTGTTGTTGTTGTTGTTGTTGAATGATGCTCTACACCCATTAGAAGATAGGAGATGCACTTTGGAAGCTCTCCTGACTTGTGATGAAAGTGAACAACAAAGAGACATTTATTAGATGAAAATGATCCTCTATGTGCCAAATATGCTTGAGATTAAGAAAAGCTATTCTCAAAAGAAACCATGGATTCCTTTTGTTGACGATAAAATGATGTGCTTTTGAATAGGAAGGCCATGAACGCCATTATTAAAGGGAATCATGCTTACTTATATGTTCAATGGATAGCATGATATATTTTATTGCACGATAAGGGATTTGACAACCCTAAGCCATTTGTCTCTTCTATAACGATGCACTATCATTTTTGCTTAAACGGGGCGTATACTATAGAACATTGAGGTTGGTTGATGGTAGTCTAGCATAATGCATTAAAGGGTCATTTGCCCTTGCTTATTGTTGTAGTTTTTATGATGACCGTGATTCGAAACATCAAGGTTTTGGAGAGCATGATATGAAGACTCTAGTCCTTTCTCAAGAGAATCTAGGAGGAATGAACATTAAAAGTTCCTTCTAGAAAACCATATTATTGCTTGAATTATAAGAACATGGTTGATTATCAGATAAGTGTTTTTATTGTGGCTTTTCAATGAAACAAGATAGTATTTAAGTAAATTTATAAGCGAACTATTTATAATGAATCTCTTATCAAGATTTGCATGTGAATTCTATATGAAACTAGTTAAGAGTTTTTCATTTACTAATTCAATCTTTCCCTCTTGTTGGGTGCTTGTTTTATAGATTATTCATCCACTTCTCTATGGCTATATTGCGGACGAGGATGACTAGTTTACTTGAAAAAATATATTAGATTTGGACCCAATTATACTTAGATCATAGTCAAAGAGAGCATAGTTTCTCCAGTCAATTCATTTTAATGCTCAATCATAATAGTCTTTAACTCTTGTTGAACATGAAAAATGAATTCTTGCAACTTTAATGAATAAGATAAAGTGTAGACTACTATCTTAGCTATAAGAGCTCTCGGATGCCTTAATTCTTTTATATAGTGGTTTCCCTATGTCATATCTATTGTATCAATTTTTGGTTGATACTAGATAGTGGCATACTTGACCCTTGTAGTCCCTATAATGGAGTTTTACAACCCTCAATGCTCTTTACCGTAATTTAAAACATTTACATCATATAATATTCATTTTATATTGCTCGATCATTTCTTCTTAGAGATGGGCAATTTGTTGAGCCTCTAGTTATGACTTTCAGTTTTATAAATGTCTTTATAAAGAAGGAGATTTGAGATTAGCTCTTATAGAGGAAGTTTAAAAGAAGATATTCGAAGTGCATAAGGTACATATATACTTTGTCATATGGATTCCATGCAAAGGAAAGATCTCTGACTCCTTCATACCAGAGGAACTTTATTTCTTCATTGATAACTTCCATATAAGGTTCGACAATCTTCCATCAAATGCTAGTGATTGATATCCTTTTGCGACTCCTGCTAGTGCTAGCTCAATTTGCCCTATTGCCTCCATAATATATTTGGTTTTGCCAAAATATTTTTCATAAGAAATTAATTGTAGTTGATATGTTTCTTTATCTATTCTTGAAAAAAAGAGAACTGCCTTTGGTACGGACAATCTTCTACTTAGGGGATTTTTGACTCTCTTGCAGGTCTTACTTTATTGGGGGCACTTGGGTTACTTATGCAAGCTTTTGTCGCCTGGGGTCTGTAACCTTTCTAAGAAAGGGCAGTCCGCATCACCCTGGCAAGGCTCTTTAATATTTCAATCTGGACAGCTCATTTCGACTTGTTTCATAAACAAATTTCAGTGTGGAATGTAGGGCACATGTATCAATTGAAGTATTAAAAATATTTAGCTTTTTTGTGAGTGTCGTCGAGTTGTCACTCTATGCATAAAAAACTTTCAAGTCGTCTCCGCAACATTTTTTAGGGACATCGTTGTCGAGGTATGTGATAAGATTCTCGAGGTCTAGCTTGTTCTTTGATAATATAAGACAAGTTCACAATAAGTCAAGTTTTTCAAGAGCTTGATCACGAGCCACGTCGTCAAATTTTTTTAATATCAGGTTGCCTGACTTAGATTATTGTTCCTTGACTTTTGTATTGTAGTATTTTGCCTTGCTTCATTTGGTTCTTCTTGGCGCGGAGAAGGCTGGTTTCTGGCTCCCGTAAGAAATCCAATGAGTTACTTAGGTCGTCTTCATTTGTTATTCTCCATTCTTCTAACAAATATTCTTTGACGTTCATCGCAGCTAGTGCTCATTGGCTGTAAATGTCATGATTTATAAGGAGTACAACCTCGACCCCATGTTACATGATATGAGGGATTTATCCAGTGGATGTGCAGGGTGTGGTTTGGAGTACCCATAACACGGATGACAAGATTTCAATTCATCTACCTTTTGCGCCTTTTAGTTTCTTCTTGAGCAGATTCAAGATAAGTTTATTGGCTATTTTTACCTGACCATTTATCTTAGGATGATGCATGGATGTGAATTTCAAGCGTATTCCTTGGTTACTACATAAATTTTTAATTTTTTAATTGACAAACTGAGTTTTTTTGTTGGTGAAAATCACCATGTCTAGACTGTATCGACAAATAATATCAGTCCAAATAAAATTATGGACTACGTTCGTGGTTATCTTGGCTAGGGCCTTCACCTTGATTCATTTTGAGAAATAATCAACCATGACAATGATGTATTTTGATATTCTTTGGCAGGAGGAAATAGGTTGACTAGGTCCATCTCTCATAATGCGAAGGGCCAAAGTTTATTTATTGCTTGTAATTTGTGAGATTGTTGTAACCGCACAGGGCGAATTTTTGGCACTGTTCATATTTTTTTAGAGAATTCATTTGCAACATTCCTTACTGTCGGGCAATAATATCCTTGTCTTAATACTCTGTTTGTCAAAATTCTTCCTCCCAAATGACTACCACATTCTCTGAAATGAATTTCTTGTAGGACTGTAATTGTTTCATTCACTCTAACACATATGAGAGAAATGAAATTAATGATTTCCATAATAGCTCGTTGTTAATGACCAAGTAGTACGCGGACTTAGTTCTAAACTTCTGAGATAAATTTTCTTTGATGGGATCGATCTAACATAGCGGATTTCGACTTGATGTTTGTGATTTCAGCTTCTTCGATGATTGGACGATCTAGAGTCACGAACCATTTATTCTCAATAGCGAAAGGAAGTCAACAAATTGATTTTGTGCCCTGGGAATACGCTCGACCTAAAAGTACTCGAGTTTTCATATTTCCTTTTTAACTTGATTGTCCAATAGTTGAGAATAAGATTTTATGAGTATGTGTTACTCTAATCCCTAACAAGAATCTCAATTCTGCGAGCAACATCTCATACTCTGCTTGATTGTCAGTTGCGTCGAAATTAATTCAGATAGAATGATGAAATACAAATCTTGGGACTTTGTACAACCATACCTACTCCAATTCTTTGATTTCCAGATGCTCTATCTATGTAGAGTGTCTAGAGCTTATTGTCATTAACGTTGATTTCCTTGATCACCATTCCTTTAGAAAATTTGCTAGGAAGTTAGCATTGTCCGAGCTTTGATTGTTGTTCTAGGTGTATATGAGATGTTGAACTCACTTAACTCTACTGATCATTTAAGCAGTCTTCCAGAGTGATCAGTTTTAGATAATACCGATTTCAATGGATGGCCAGTTATTACATGTACAACATGAGCTTGGATTATGGTCGCAATTTTATCATGGAGATGATTAATCTTAATGAGAGTTTCTCCATTATCATGTATCTTGGTTCAGGTCCACATTGGAATTTGCTTATGTAATAGATGAGAAACTGCTTCTTGTTATCCCCGCAAACTAGTATTGAACTGACTGCTTCTTTTTCTTGTCTCAGATAGATGACTTTGGGCAATGTAGTTGAGGAGGTGATGCTAATAAGAATTTTAGTTGTTTGAATACTTGGTCGCATTCTTTAGGCCAAACAAAGTGACTATAATATTTTATAGTCTTGAACAATGGTGAGCACTGATCTTCAAATTTGAATATGAATTTATTGAGGCTTACAATTTGCTTGTTCAAAGTTTACAAATCCTTAAGGTTCATTAGAGGCGGCATGTTTAGTATGGCTTGAATTTTCTCGAGGTTTATCGTTATCCCTTCGGGTGTGTGCCCTAGAAATTTTGTCGAGCTCGCTCCGAAAGTATACTTTAGAGGATTGAATTTTTGGTTGAACTTTCTTGAAGTATTGAATGTGTCCTCCAAATCTCACATATGCTGTTCGTGCAATTTGCTTTTTACTGGAAGATTATTAATATAGACTTCAACGTTTCTTCCTTTTTAATTTGAGAATATTACATCCAAAAGTCTTTTATATGTGGCTCCAATATTTTTCAAACCAAAATGCATTACATTATAACAATTCACCCCTCCTCTAGTAATGAGTGCGGTCTTTTCTATATCTGCAGGGTGAATCTTGATTTGGTAATATTCATAGGTGTCTAAAAAGCTCATGATTGAATGTCCCATTGCAGAATGAATTAATGCGTCAATTTGTGAGTATAGATAGCTTTTGGACATGTCGAGTTCAGATAATTGAAGTCAACACACATTCTCCATTTATTGTTCACTTTTCGCACCATCACCGCGTTTGCTAGCCAATCCAGATACTGTACTTCTTGGATAAAATTTGCATCTATCAGCTTATAGACTTCCTATCAAATAGGTTCGACTAGGGTGGTCTCCGCAGCTCTCATCTTTTGCTTGACTGGTTTAGCTCTTGACTTCGCGTTCAATATATGGCAAGCGATATCGATGTCTATTCGAGGCTTCTCGTTGGCCATCCATGCGAATATATCATGATGTTCTCTTAGGATTGTAATTAATTGATGTTTTTGCTCTCTAATAAAACTTGAGCTGATTTGGAAGGTTCTGTTCATTTCTTCTTTTGAAATTGGTACTTGCTCTACAACCTCAGTGAACTCTAGGCCATTGCCTTTACCTCTAGGCCATCTTCTTGTATGTTCATCACGACCCGCAAGTAATAAGTTCGGGATTGGACCAAATATCCTTGAACGGTTATGAAGTGTCCTCCGCTTGGAAACTTTATTGCTACATGGCAAGTGGAGGTCACTACTTTTACATGTGAATGCTTTGAAAATGTTGAGTACCGATCTTCCAAAGGTAACATTTTAAGAGTTCGGTGCATCCACTATAACGAAATTGGCTGATGTGGTGTATTGCCTTTCTCTTTCTCTCCAATTCACCGGTAGGGAGGTCATTTCACACGTCTCCTTTCCCTCGAGAATTCGTAGAGTGGCTTGGAGGTGGGTGCGAGCTGGGCATCGGTGATGCCTATCTTCTCAAAAACCTTCTTGAATAGGATGTTCACGGAGCTTTCTATGTCTATTAAGATCTTGTTGATATGATAATTTGAGATCGTCACCATAACTATAATGGCGTCGTTAAAAGGGTTTCTGTCGGTGGGTAGATCGACATCTGTAAAGGTGATAAGTGAATGGATCTGGGCTATTGACCTAACGATTATGGTCAAATTGACTTCTCCCATCTTGAGTCGCTTTAGGCTAGATCGTCGTGAAGCTTCGAGTCCTTCTCCTCTTAAGATAATGAGTATGCCACCATCAATTTATACTTCTCTCGCTAGAATGGGTTCATTACTCGTGTGTTCAGCGAGTGTCTTCCCTTGTCTTCGAGTTTTTGCCCCCGAGGCCATAAAATCTTTCAACTTTCTGCTCTAATAAGCTCTTCGATGAGTTCCAGAGATGTCGTAACTCCTCGGTGTTATGATCGTGATCTCGATGATAAGCACGATATCTGTTTAGATCACATCGATAACTTGCTGCCCATACCATCAACAAATTTTTTCAATATTCTTTGTTTTGGATGGCCTCAATGACTTCGACCATGGATGCTCTCAAAGATGTTATTTCCGTCAGAGGGAATTGAGGAGGTTCCTATCTCCTTTCTGGTCTTCCTCTAATTAGCATTAGGCTAGGGGTTCTCATCCTTGCTGGTGAAAGCACCCCCAGAGGCATTTCGAGGATTCCTTCGATCACAGTGACTTCTTCGGTTCTCTCGATCTCTTTGAGGTTATCTTCAGAGTTTATCTCCTAACTCGTGTCCTAAATGTATTTCGAAAGGAACTGTACTCTTCAATTGAAATAAGATTATTAGCCAACTCCAAGAGCTTAACTAAGATTTTTGGCTTTTATAAACCAAGTAGATATTTGAACGGTCTTTCGCGCAGTCCTTGTGCTAGTGTTGCATGGGCAACGACGGTTGCCAAGTCTAACGTCTCCCATTAGAATCCAGTGATGAAACTCCTGATACTTTTCGAAGGCTTTTAACGGTTCTTCAGGAGGGTCTGAGAATTCTTCTGTGACATCTAAGCACTGGCAATTTGTGCTATGAACTAGGGGTGCAAACAAGTTGAGTCAAGCTCGAGCCACCCTTGGCTGGAGCTTGGCTCGAGCCACCCTTGGCTGGAGCTTGGCTCGAGCTTAGTTAATTTTATCGAGTTCTAGCTCGAGCATAAGTCTACGAGTTCGAGCTGGCTCACGAGCTAGCTTGTGTATTTTAAAATAGAGAAAATAATATTAAATATAGTGTTATATTAAAATAATAAATAAAATGAGCAATAGGAGAGAATTAATAAGAAATCTCTTGATATAAAATATAAAATATTATTTTTTAAATGTTTTTAATATTTTAGAGATAAAGACCTCAAATTTAATATATTTTTAGTATATTTTATATTAATAGTTTTTAAAAAGAGTCAGCTCACAAGCTAACAGTCGAGTCGAGGCTAGCTTGAGCTTGGTTTGTTAGCTTATTGAGCTCAGTTCACGAGCCACTTATTAAGTTGAGCTCGATCCGACTCTCAAGTTGGCTTGAGTCACTTACACCCCTACTATGAACACACTTGAATTTCCTAAAGTTTATGACTCTCGTGGTCAAGTTACTGAACCAGCATAAGCTGATTCCCTCAGTGTCATAAAGAATAAAGGGCACATCAATGCATTGTTTACTCGTTGTAAGCATACTACTGATTTAAAAGATGCCATGTGGTCAGATGGATCCAATCTTTCTTTGTAGGATTTTGAAGATGGGATATTGAATTTCATTGGTGCTTCAACTTATGTAATCTCTCTCAAGAATGCATTCTCCAACAACTTTTATCTCTTTTTTCTCCTTGCTCCTTCATCCGAGCACTCCAATTCCTATCCTTCTAGGTTATGTTGCTCGTTTATTATTTCTTTTCTTGCCTTAGGTTTGGGCCCTTCCTAGTTATGTCGTTGGTGGCTATTGTCTTGATAACTCATGACTCTGTAATTCTTGTATTAGTGTTTCTCTCCCATGCACCACTTACCCTGATGATCTTGTGTGTGTCCTACTTTTTGGATGGAGTTTTAGAAACTTCTCATACTTTTTGGATCATCGTTGTCATGTCTTTTTAACTCATCCATTTGTTCTTGCACGAACTCTCTAGTGCAATCTATCGTATTCCTTCGTTTTCCCTCATGTCAGAGGTCTCCTTACTGAGTTTGTGTATGAACTCTATGCTCACCACATATTTTAAGTTGTTGAATTCTCTTAAGATATAATGTCCCCTATTGTCCGTGAATTCGTATAACCTGGGAGTGACTTGTATAAGAACGGTGAAAGAAGAGAATAACTCTGTACTCCAGATTTGAATTCTCAGTATATCTAATGATCCTACCCCAGTAGAATGGAAGAGATAATCTAATCTTTAAACAAGAGCGAGAGAGGTAGAGCAAGAGATCTAGAGAAAGCTCTCATGAGGAGTTTTCCTTTCTGAAAGCCCCTTCTCAGATATATAGAAATAAAATATGTGTCCTACAGTATTGAGATATGTCCACGGTGTCTCGATAAGACGGCTTATAAATGATGATAAAACATATGTCAGTCATTTTAATATTGATCCTTCGGCTATTTATCAATCCCAAGGAGCATTGGTTGGGTGAGCTCAGCAGATGGACCTGAGGAGCATCGGTTGGGCGAACTTATCGGATGGGCCTGAGAGCATTTTAACTTATGGGAGAGTGATAGCTGACAGTTTTGCAGTTGGTTGGGAGGATGAATAGGTAAACGTATCCTCCAAGTCAGCCCGACAGCTCAACTCGACAAGTCAGTTCGTCATGTGAATTAACAAATCAGCTGAGGTATGGATTGGGTCTGATGATAGACTTTGAATGATGTGATTCTTCAAATGTCGATTAGCCGTGAAATGGTCAAGAAAAACAATTTATTCCTTTATGGGCCCATGGGATCCAATTATTCGTTTACACTTATATTGCATTTAATCTAATATTATCCATAACTATTAATTTCTTAATGTATCGGACCAATAGTTCATTTTTAATAGGTTTTTAAGAGTTGCCATAGTTGGCTAAGAGGTCAACCAACTAATTCTTTTATTTTGGATTTTTTCCACATAAAAATTCTCGATCTTCAAGATTTTAGCTTTTACCTTTGTTTAGTATCATTCAAGACTTCCTATTTATTTTAAGGGTTGATTACATAGAAACCGCATGAAACATTGATATTTATAAATTAAGCACCCAATTGATTTTTTTGAACTATCGAACCAATGTATTTATGAGTGTCACGACCAACTATTGAGAGTTCGATAAAAAATGAAAAATGTGGGAAGGGGATTTACCATAAATTTTGATATTTGAGCGAGAATTTGAAAAATGGATGAAAGAGAGTGGTTGATTCGTAAATAGCAGTTTTGGGTGGTTTGTATGTAATTACCCCTTATTTTAAAGTTCATTAATATCTGGCCTATGACTAGTTATGTGTTATCATATATGCCTTCAGCTTCCATACCTTAAAACATAGAGCATATCTGAAGCCACCTATTTATCAGCAACTTAAAATTTTGATTCTTTGTGCATAGTTTGGCATGGTTCTCTTTTAAGATCTTAAATGTGACCTTAATTCCACTACTACATCTTTGGATGTTCAATGAATATGGAGAAACTAACAATGGATCTTACAATCCATTTCTGTGGTAGCTTCCAGTTTTCGTATAATGATGTTGGTGCTCTCGTAATACATCGTCTTTCATTATTACTCTAAACACTTAGGATACGTTTGGGGCAGTTTGTGCTTACCCTGATAAGCCGCTTATCTGGTAACGCGGATCGCAGGGTTCGACCCGCCTTCCGCGTTTAGTGTAAAAAATTAACTGTGTTTCGGATAAGCTACTTAAAAACAATTTTCAAATGGTGAGGCGATGTTTTTAAAACGCCGCCGCAACGGATAAGCTGCCCCAAACGGAGCCTAATAGACCTCCAATTTCTAAAGCTATATGTTCCAGTTGTTTAGTTTTAGGGGCATTAGGGGAATGTACATACATACCACCCAATTCCTTTGTATTTACATATTTAACAACTAAATTTTACTCTTGGCATTTATACCACCCAAATGCTTCTTATCACATAAAAAAATACCAACAACAACAACAACAACAACAACAAAGCCTTAATCCCACTACGTGGGGTCGGCCACATGAATCCTTTTTCTCCATTGCATCCTATTTAGTGTCATAATTTCATTTAGTTCTAATAAATTAAGATCATTTTTAATACAATAAGCCCAAGTCTTCCTAGGTCTACCTCTGCCTTTCTTAACACAAGTCGAATCTAAAACATCTACTCTTCTAATCGGATCATCTAATGGTCGNTATTTGTGTCTTTTAAATTTCTCCATCTAATTCTGCAATGATGAGTCCTAGTATTTTTTATTTTACAACTCTTAATTTTAAAATCTAAAACTAATAAACGATGTTGGGTATTTAAATTATCACTTGGAATTACCTTACAATCTTTACAATCACGACGATCTCTTCTTCTCATAAGAAAATAATCAATTTGTGTTTTATTAGATCCACTCTTATAAGTAATAAGATGTTCATCCCTTTTCTTAAATAAATCTTTAATCACATAAAAAAATACCACCATTTCAAAATTAAAATACACCTTCTAATGCATAACTAAGATGAATGTGGCTGTGGATCTACTGAGCAGTAGAGATTAGGATGAATGGAAAGAGAGTGAGAAGGAGTTTCTGTTCACTCAACCCTGGTGCTTTTGAAACCCATTTGTGTATTATGGATGTTGTATGATTATCTAGACGTGATTGACATAATTTGTGGAATTAAGAAGAGTTGGCTTGTTAGGCAGATCCTAAAAAATAACATTAACTGAGTTGATTAAACTCAGAGCTTTTGGTTGCATTTGCTAGCTCTTTGCAATAGAAAAATATTGTGTCGGCCGTACCACACACCCGTCAACGGTCTGGATAGTCACGCTATCATCGATCACAAGGCGGCCCATCCGGACCGTTTTCACGCCGCACGTAACTTTGCAACACCCAAAAATCACTAGTCTTTTTTTTTTCATTTTCTGTTACGTGTATGCTCTGCGTTTAATTTTAGTGGCATTTACATACATACCACATGATCCTTACAAATTTTCATATCTAACACCTAAACTTTTATATATGCATGCATGTCACTCTAATCTTTAATCACATCAAAAATATCACTACTTTTTGAAAATGAAATTACACATTTTCATGCGAAGGTTTATGACACCTATGTGATATAAATGTAAATATGATAGCTAACTGTTAGATACGTAAATATATGAGAATTTTGTGTTATCTATGTAAATTTTTCTTAATTTTCACATGAATCATGCATCAATAACAAACAATCATTCAATGTGACATCATATTCTACAACTTTTTCATATGCTTAGTTTTTCAAAAATTCATGCATCTTCCACACAATTCTCATGTATTTATATATCCAACACCTAAAGTTTGATATTTACATTTGTACAACTTTGGTATTATAAACATATGCATGAAAATGAAATTCTTGAGTGGCATGCATGTAAATATTAAAGTATAGGTGTTCCATATGTAAATATATAAAATTCAATGGTATGTAGGTAAATAACCCTTAATTTTGTAGTGCAGAGATTAACTGCTGAGTTTGAATCAATGCAGGAGGGCTTTACCAGTTGCTGTGCTTCTTGGTGTTGCAGGGCTGGCTGGCTTATATTACTACCTCAATTCTGTATATTAAGTAAGTCTTACTAAATCTTGTAGTAATCTATCATATGCATGAACTTTATTTGCAATTCCTGAATAAGATGGCATGTGGGGACTTCTGAAAGCTATATTTTAGTTCTTAATCATCATACTTCATGTTCAAGTACAATTGAATTGAAGATCTACATAAATACCTCTCCATTCTTATGTATTTACAAATCTAACGCGCAAGCTTCAATTTTTACGTTCATGTCATTTTATTTGTGCATGAAAAGATGTATTTCATTTTTCTTAAAGTTAAAAAGATTTAGGGATTAGGTATGTAAATACATAAGGAATGGGTGATGTTTGTGTAAATGCCTTTAGAATTAATAGATAAATGAATTATGAACTAATCTATTTTTCATTAACTAATCTCTACCAAATTCTAATGAAAAAAATTGAAAAATTATATAAATGGATCAACTTTTTTTCGAGCTGATTGTACCCAATAATTATGGACCTAATAATAATAAGACGCCTCAACCTTCAATTTAAACCAAAGAAACCGGTTTGATCGGTAAACCGATGAACTGGTTCGAGTTAGATAAAATTGACTAGTTCAAACATGATCATCTATGATTCTCAATCTAGTAGTTATTATTTTTTTTATAAAATTTAAATGTATTAATTATGTTTAGGTGAACTTATGGCCATGATTCAAAAACATTTAAATCAAGTTAATATGAGCTACATTAAGCTAATCCTTAACATGTGCATTATTCATGTTTTCTAGCTCTGTTTGCCCATATAAATGAGAGCTAAGTTTCGCTTATGCTATGAGACTTAAAAAATTTTGAATATGTAGAGATGTGAGTTGGGCTGCAATATAATTTAATTAGGTTATAGGATAAGAAAACATAATCATAACATTTTAATTTTAAATTATTTTATAATATAAACTTTCTTTTAATTTATATTCTTATTATAAATTATAAAACATATTTAAGATACTAATATAAAACAATGTATATTAAATATATTAATTGTTATAAGCTTTACGCATTTATGAATGTATGTATATGTAATATATATATATATATATATATATATATATATATATATATATTAAAAAGGAATGACCGGAGACTATTATACGAGCCCCGATCATCCCTAATGCGCTTATGAATTCGAGTACCACACCCTACATTCGGGGGGAATCAAATCCCAAACCAGAATGAACTTACAACTGACAAGCAGATGCCCGACCAATTGATTTGAGTATGCGACTTATATATATATATATATTAGTAATAATAATAATAATAATAATAATAATAATAATAAACATATATCTAGATTTATAATCTACATATAGTTATATCTTAACAAGTTCTATATTGAGTTTAAAGTTTATAAATATATAAAATTTTAATCATATATGAATTTATTTATCTTTATCATGTATTGATATCATTGCATTATTCAAATCATATTAAAATAATTTAAATGTTTATTACATCATCCGATTAAACCCTTGATTCAACCATCAAACTTTGAACATCTTATTCTTATACTTCAATAATCAATCCAATTTGCACAACCTTTATAGTTCAAATATTTCTTAATCATTAAATGACTGATTTAAACAAACTAAAATTCAACGTTTTTTTACCATTTTAAAGTAAATGATGGATTTACAAACAATATCTAATTACATTAAAGTTAAGAAATTCGGTGTTAAGTATTGCAGTATCTCATGGGTTTTGATTCTTCTTTTATTAAGCCCATCATTAAGATAATAAATAATATTTTAAGGAGGATTTTTAATCAAAATATCTTGGTTTCTGTTTTTCTAGAGTATGCATTAATTTTTTATTTCATTTTTATTAAAAAATAACCATGCAAAAAAGTGAAGTTATGCTTTAACTAGGGCGGTCAATTTGGCTCGTTCGCGAATAGCTCGTGATTGGCCCGTTAAACAGCTCGTGTTCGGCTCGTTCATTAAGCTTAACGAGCCGAACATGAACAAATTTTTAAGCTCGAAATATTAACGAGCCAAACACGAACAAATATTTGTTCGCTCGTGTTCAGCTTGAATTGGCTCAAAAAAAAATAAATAAATAAATATACTCACATATAATACATATTCATAAAATTAAATATTATAAATTGTAATTAATTAAAACTTTTTAAAATAAAAAAAATTTATCAAAATTTAAAAAATTAAATCCTATAAATTATATTATATAACAAATTATTAATAAATAGTAGTTATATAAATCTTATATATTTATATAATATAAGTTATCTAATTAATATAATATAATATATAAGTATAAAATTAAAAAAACCCTAACTCTTGGAAGTTCTCGGGTTCAAAATCGCAAAAGTCGTTCGGCTCCCTCTCCTCTTCCGACTCCTTCCTCAATTGCAAAAGGCGGTTGGCCGCGGGTCCTCTTCCGAACTTTCCTCTCAAATCGCGAAAGGCGTTCGGCCGCAAGTCGTCTTCCGACTCTTCTCCTTTCCCTGAAATCGCGAAAGACGTTCGGCCGCGAGAGCTTAGGGTTTGTTATTTGTGTTAGCTGCTCTCCTTTCTTCCGAGTCATCTCCTTCTATTCTAAAAATCGCGAAAGGTTTTTGGCAGTGAGAGTTTAGGGTTTGCTCTTCCTCTTCCTCTTCCGATTCTTCCTATTTCAAGCCAAACTTGAGGCAGAAAATATTATTCGAGCCAAACACGAGCACGCTCTTCATGAGCTATTTCAAACATGAGCCACTATCAAACAAGCCAAACATGAGCCGACCCAAAGATGCCATGCGCCTCTCTAAAATTAAAGCTATAAGATGAAACATTATTCCTGATATTGTATCTGATTACAACATGAGAAATTTCAGCTTCTGCAAAGTCTACATTCCAAGCGAACACACAAATGATTAATTATCATCAAATTATGTAGCTACATATAAGTGTGTACGCATTTAAGTCCCATGTTAGGGTGCAAAAGGCCTATAGATTGAGACTTGTTAATTTTAGAGAGGCACATGACATGGGAAAAGTATTACACCAGGACTCTTAACGTAGAGCTATGTTCGGAGTCCACTGATATGCGATCACGTGTCTTAAAGAAAATGAGCGCGCTTTCCTGTGATCCCGCCCGATAACACAGAAAAATATTCCTCGTGTGTTATTCCTCATTATTCAGGTGTAATTATGATGATATTGATGTGTTATTGTGTTATTATAACACCGAAAACATTTCGAGAACACAATAACACATGAATACCACTACAATAACACCTAAATAATGCATAATAACACGAGAGAAATATTCTGCTTCGCTAAAAAATAAATATTTTTTATTTTTTTGTCATCTCCACGTGTCCGCATATCAGTAAACTCTGAACGTATCTCTACTTTAGAAGTCCTGATATAATATTTTTTCCCATGACATGAGACTCAACGTGTACACACTTGTAACCACACACTTAATATGATGATGATTAATCTTTTATGTGATTGCTTGGAATGTGGACTATGCAAAAATTGAAAATTGTCATGTGGTAATCAAATACAATATCAAGAATAATGTATAATCTTGAAAGGTAAGAGTGCCACCTAACCATGAATTTATTTACAAAATAATGATTTTTCAAAACTCGGGGTCTTTGTTGTCAAAAAAAAATTCTTCTATTCGAGACATGATTTATTTTATTTTGAGGTAAATATTTTCTAAAGAGGCAAGCATCTATATTTAATTATATTAAATATTTTAATTGAAATTGACTCGATTCAAAACAATCATTATTGGAGCTCGAAAGGAAAAATAAAAAAAATGGAGTATTAAATATTGAGAAGCTTGGTGGTAATCCACATTATGTGATTTTTGGCTCGTATCTTAACTCATTTATTTCGATTCAATCTCCATCCGAGCCAAAATTCGAATCAATTTTCGAGCAATTAACAATCTTCAAGCTAAATTCACAGTCATACACTGTTAAGTATCTTTTTTTCGAGCCGAGATTTTAGTCAACTTGAATTGGCTCGTAGTTCGGCTCATTTATTTCGATCCGATCTAAATTCAACCCAAAATTCGAATCAATTTTCGAACGATTAACAATCCTTGAGCTAAAGTCACAAACCTATTTACATACACACCACTTGGGAAAAAAAATTGTGTAAGTCAAGGGGTACACAAAGATGTGTACATAATAAGGTACACGGGGTTTATACGGGGATTACAAGGGGGTTATAACCCGTTGTACCTCCCGTGTAACTCCCGTGTAACTCCCGTGTAACCCCGCTGTAACCTTGTAATCTCAATGAATAAAATAAAAGTACGAGTTACAGCTGAGTTACACGAAAGTTACAAGGAAGTTATAACACGCTTGTAACCCCCATGTAACTCCCATATAACGTCTGTGTACCCTATTATGTACACATCTCTGCGTACCACTTGACGCAGACAATTTTTTTCCCACCACTTGATTCTTATGTATTTATACATCAACACCTAAACTTCATTTTTTACAGAAACCACCTTCCACCTTACCCAATGCGTATAATTGATTTTGGGATTCATCAAATTTCAATGCGTATAGTTCCAAGATGAACAAAATTTGTGCCATTTATACCAAATCGTAGAAGCCAGACTTGTTATTAGATCAGTTAGAGATGATTTTGAGGAGCTCTATATCAAACAGCAAGGTCTTGTCTATGAGGCCCTGATTCTTCAGCACAAAATCCAGAGCTCTCTGTCCCTAAAGAATAATAAAATTAATGGGTCATTTACATATATATATATATATATACCACTCAATTCTTATGTATTTACATGTCTGACACCTAGACTTATGACACTTGAGGTGGCATATATCTAAAAATTGAAATTAAGGTGTTAGATATGTAAATATATAGGAATTGAGTTGTATGTATGTAAATCTTGCTGAAATTAAATTATTTTCTCAGTAGAAGATGAAGCAAGATATAAGCAAGGGAAAAAAAGTTAGGTTAAGCTTACAGAGAAGGTTGTAGGTCTTGGCCCAAGTTTATTAAAATCATTATCAGGATAGCCCAATTCAGGTGGTACAATTAGCCTGCATTGCTGAGAATTTGACCGTTAGGATTCAAAAAGAGAACATAATAACAATATACAAGTGAATTTATTGTGACCTTCCTTGCAAGCGTGCATGAGGTTTATCACTTGGTAGTTTTGGGTGAAGGAAAAATAATAATTCCTCTTCAATTACCTATGACTAGGTTACAAGATAAATAGGAGGGGAAAAACACAAAATTAGGAAAGCCACAAAATTTCAATGCTAGAAAAAAGGAAAACAAAAATTACCAACTATAGATAATTCCAAAAGTAGAAAATGTTGAAAGCATAAAGTAATAAAAATAGAAGATGCCAAAAACAAAATTCCTAAAATTTGGACACCCTCTCAAGTTGGAGCATAAATATCTATTATGCCCAACTTGCTTATAAGGAGTTCAAAACTAGACCTGAAAAGTCTTTTGGTGAAGATATTTGTTATTTGTTGTGTTGCCGTATGAAAGTCATGCAAATAGCTTCACAATCAATCTTCTTTTCTGTGAGTGTCTATCAATTTCCACATGTTTGTGCGATATTGTTGCACTGGATTTTCCACAATGTATATGATAGTTCTACTGTCACAATACAACTTCATTGAAATGTTTAACGGGATCAACAACTCTTTAACAATTCTCTTCAACTATAATCTCATATACTCCATTAGTCATAGCTCTATATTCTGGCTTGATACTACTCATTGTCATCACATTTTGTTTCATACTTTACAATTTAACCAAATTTCCCTAAACATAAGTACAATATCCGGAGATATATCTGCTGTCAATAGTCGAGCTTGCTTGGTGTACTATTTGGATACCCAAAAACCTCGTTAACTGCTTCAAGGTGTTTCTCATAGGGCGAATGCATAAATTGACTTACCAAACTAATACAACGACGATATATGGCCTTGCAAGTGATACATATATCAACATTCCCACTAATTTTTTATATCAAACTATATTCAATAGGTCACCTTCCTTCCTGTCTCCCAGTTTCTGACTGGGATTAATGGGAGTGTCGACAAGCCTTTTACAATCATTTGTCCCAATTTTCTTAGGAAGATCAAGAACATACTTATGTTGGGAAACAACAAATCCTTTCTTCAATCTAGCAATCTCTATGCCAAGGAAATATCTCAAAGATCCCAAGTCTTTGGTCTTAAAAACAGATGATTGGGGAGTCTTCAATAAGTTCATGTCATACATATCATCTCCGATGAGAATTATATTGTCAGCATACATGATAAATTTGTCTATCATTCAATTCTTTGAATGTTTTATGCTCTCATTGTCCTTGGGCATTCCCTTGGTCTTTAATAAAAATGTAAATTCGCAAACCACGCTTTCAATGACCGCTTCAACCCATATAAAGACTTTTTAGTTTGCAAACATTTGCGTCGAACTTCTCACTAAATCTTAGAGGTGCATCCATGTAAACTTCTTCTAAGTCTCTATTGAAAAATAAATTTTTTATATCTAACTGTTGTAAAGGCTACTCAAGATTAACTGCAAGTCATAAAACTCTTATAGAGTATAGTTTTGAGCAAGTTATGGAGTATAGTATTGTGATTGAGGTGATAGTCTCAAAGTAATCAATGTCATGGGTTTGAGTGAATCCCTTGACAACCAATCGAGCATTGTACCGTTCTGGAGAGCCAACAAAATTATATGTGAGTATAAACACCCATTTATATCCAACAATTTTCTTCCTAATGGGAAAATCAACCTTCCCACGTGCCAATTTTTTCAAAGCATTCATCTCCTTGAAGACAGTCTCCTTCCACTTAAAAACTTTTAGGGCATCCTACATAGTGTAGGAAACTCCGTACAAGATAAATCTGAGGTAAATGCATGAAAAATAGGAGAAAGATTTTCATATGACACATAATGAGAAAATGCATGTTGAATGCAAGATCTCACCCCATTACAAGCGTCAATGAGAAGACTAGAATCATCAGACTAAGGATAAGAGTACGACTCGGGTTCATAACTAGAAGCTCAGAATTTGAAGATGAAGTGGACTGATTATGGGGCAAAGGCTCCTAAGCAGTGTAAGAGATTCATAATCAGTTGGAGGTTTCTACTACTGAGACGGCAAAAAATTGCTTTGGCTTCCTATTAATATAGAGTTATAGCAAGCAAGCATAAATTCATTTATTGAGAGTTTTCCTGGTTCTCCTAAGAAGTAATTGACCACAAGCATACATCGTTGCGGGCAATCTTTTTAAACCCAGAACAAACCAAAATTGCTTTTATCCACTGGTTCAAATATAAAAGTCCTTTATAAGGCTTTCCTCATATCTTTACTAAGGCTGAGTATGGTCTGTTTCGTTTTGGATCACCCTTCTTTAGTTCATGTTACGAAAACTGTTTTATAAGATATCTTCATATCTGTCCTTTTTATTTTTTCTTTTTATTTATTTAGTTCATTCTTACCTTTCCTTGCTATGCTACTCTAAGCATATGCTGTGTGAAAAGGGAGTTCTAAATGGCTAAATACAACGAGGGCATTTCATTCAAAAAACAAAAAGGGGCGCGAACATATTATTATAAAAGTAGAAAATACAAAAGAATCGAAAACATAAATGCTTAAAAATTCCAGCGAACTTTATATCTGAAAAAAAAAATTAATGATTTGTACGTACAAATACACCAATGTAACGTCCAAGGAATTATAATCTAGTTTGCTTCTAGTCAGCACATTATTAGTGAATGAAAAACAATAGGGGCATTTACATACATACCACCCAAATCTTATGCTTTTACATATCTAATACCTAGACCTTGCTTTTTACATTTATACCACTCAAATATTTTATATCACATAAAAAATACCACAATTTTAACTTTTATAAAATGAAATACACCTTTTCAGGCATAGACAATGTTAAATATATGTAAACAATTGAAATTTAGGTGTTAAATATGTAAATACAAAAGAATTGAGTGGTATGCATATAAATATTCCAAAAAGCATGATATCCTCATATAAATTGTATTAAGATGGGATTAAAAATCATTGGATTTAATTTAAATTTGGTGCTATATATCTAAAGAGTTTGTATGGCACTAATTTCAAAATAATCCCAGTGATTTTTAAGTCCATTCTAATTCGATTTGTATGATGATATTTGACATAACTTTTATCAGTGAATTAATATATGTTCGTCCTTCATTATTACAGTTTCTGATTTATCAGTACGAATTACTTGTGGAAACTATGGGTCAAAAATGAATTTATTATAAACAAGAACTGAAATTATAAACTAGTGTATTATAGTTTAGAAAATAATGAAACAGACATGAAGGAATTGCCCAGGAATGAGTAGAGTGTCAAAAGAGTCCCCTGGCTATTTACAAGAGCCATTTTAGTTCTAAATTAGTCCCCAAGCTCTTTTAATATTGACTGCAATAGTCTCCAAAAAAGTCTATTTCAACCCCTATTAAAATAGTTTAAGGACCAAATTGACATTTTTATAGACTTCAGCACTAAAATGACCAATGCAAAGGGTCTGAGACTGTTTTGACACTTTTCTCGTTCGAATCAAGAAAAAAATTCTACATGCAGAACACAACTAATAGGTTATTTAAGATAGAAGTGCCAACCACTATTAGATTTAATACCTCACCTCCTGATACCACCCAGAGACATGCCAATTATAGCTTCTTCAAATGCTGGTATGACCTGAAAAATCACAATGTCATACGCCAACAAGATCAGGAGTTTAATTTGAAGTGCCACAAGTATTTTGTTTTCTAGAAAGGAATGTCTTCATAAATAAAAGAGTGTATAAAATTATATTAACATATGCTGATACAATTTGTATTAGAGTGATGAGGCAAAATATTTAGAATTAGAAAACCAAAGTTTAAAATTAGAAGACATTTAAAATTTTTTTTAAGAGAGAACCAATCCATAGTGTTGTTTTCACTTTATATAAAACTATTATAATTCTTTGATCTCGTAAGCCATATATGTTATATCAGGTTGGATCGTAAAGATAATAATTACTTGAGGAAATCTATTGCATTTTTTTTCATGCGTAATTCTAAATTACCAAAATTTACAACCATCTACCCATTCATTCGGTAATCTTGCCATGTAGAGATGGAATACTTTGGCCCAGTTATAATACTTACAAATTAGAAGCACACTTCTTCTCCTGGGATTTCTACTGGGATTCAGATGCTCTCCAATTATTATTGTAATTGAACGAATTGAAGTTATCAAATCTGGCCATCCGATCCTATTTGGATGGCCAGGATTCAGTCTTTAAAAGTCAGCCTGGTTTTCAAACAGCTTTGACAAATGAATTGGTTGATTGAGAAAGTTATCGAGAAATTGGAGGGAATCCAAATTCCTCCTCCAATGCAGAGTTGAATAAAATTCTTGAAATTGTTACAATTGAATTACAACTTAAAACCTAATATATGATGCAATAAAATTAGTTTCAAACTTAAAAATGTAAGGCGTCAAAATTTTATTTATTTTCCTTCAAGTTGAATATGGGGAAATGAAACAGGCGTCAGAAGGAAATTTTAACTAAGAATCCCCTCCAGTAGGAAGGAACATTATCTATGATATTTATAAATAATCCAAGGCATGAATCTACATTACATTCGGTTAAAATTAATAATTTTCCAATATAAAAAATATTTATTAACATCTTTCAACATTGATAGATTTTCTTATATCCATTCAAGCATTTCATCGAATCATTTCCATCCCTCGTGCCTATGCCAAAATTAAATTCATTAAACAAGCTTGACAAGTAATTAATGAGGTAGAGAATTTTGATATTCATGCATGATATTCATGCATTTTTATTAACCCATTAAATTAACTTATTTAAAAAATAAAGGAACAAAAGAAGCTATCTTTTACTTTTAAGTAATTAATGAAAACCTGAAATGAAATTTCAGGTGCAGAGGGAAACTTCTTAGGGGCCGTTTGATTAGCTAAAAAAGGAATGCAAAGTAAGAGAAATAATATCAATTTGAAATGTGGTGGATTTGAAAAATTTTAAAATTACTTGGTTGGGTGTAAAATAAATGCAGATTATAATTTTTTATATTTGATTTGAAATAAAATAAATTCAATATAAAATTCAATAGCAAAGGTGGCAGCGGCGGAGGCGGTAGTGGCAGGCACCAGAAGCTTGTGCAGTGAACTTAAAAATTGGTCAAATCAGTGAGTTTTGGATTTGCCAAAATTAAGCTAAGGGGCGAGTTTCAAATATTTCTTTTTTAACCAACCAAACGCCAAACCTATGTAAACCCTTGCAAAAGGAATGCATCATACAGGTAATGTAGCAAACCTCTGCAACAAAAAAAAGAAAAAAAAAAAAAAGATGCATTACACTGATAATGCAGCAAACCAAATAGTCCATACAAATATAGGAATGCAACACTGATAATGTAGGAAACCAAAGTCCATACAAATATAGGAATGCGACTGCTATAACAATAATAATTAAAAAAAATAATTGTAATAGAAATTATATGAATTAGGAGATTAAACAGGCTTCAACTAAAAATAATTATACTTGGATCCAACTCTCCATGTAGAGGTGATAATATACCAAGTTCTAAATGTTAATTTGAAACTAAAAATTCGATTTCAGATGGAGCCAATTTTGACTCAAGATGATGAAATTTAAGTCAAATTTTGAGTTAAGTTAAGTCAAGCATATATAAGTGTTTATTAAATATGAATTCATTTGCATGCCAATATGTACATGAATATGTATAAATTATATTATATTAATCATAAAAATTGTACTTACTCATCATAAAAGAGAGAAGTAATACAATTCAATAACAGAATAATGACGATTTGACTTCAAAATCTTAAGCATTTTAAAGGTGTCCCTGCATTAATCATAGGGTTCTATAAGCAGGGATGATGGGTTCAGTCCATGGATTTTCTATTCATTGTAGTATTTACCTAGAACGGATATAACGAATAAGAAGATTTTAATGATACCGCTTTGCCAATTTGAACTAATCCTATCCTGTTCCTCGAATACAGGAAAAGTTTAAGGTCCGAATGATGATATTAAAAAATTAAAACCATCACATAACCACAAGAATTTAATTCCCAATTAGATAAAACACCAAAGCGGCAAGTTAAATACAAGGATCAAGTAAAATAGAAATAATCTGCGGTGGGAAATTTACATACATACCATCTATTTCCTACATATTTACATATCACACATCTAAACTTTCTATTTTACATTTAAATCACTCAAATCTTTCATATCACATCAAAAATACTACCATTTTAACTTTTAAAAAGTGAAATACACCTTTTTATGCATAGGCAAAATGGCGTGTATGTAAAAAAATTGAAGTTTAGCTGTTAGATATGTAAGCACAAAGGAATTGAGTGGCATGAATTTAAATCTTCCAAATAAATAACAAAAAATGAAATGCTAGAACAAGCTGATTCAGGCCCTAATATGACCAAGTAATTATACCTTCTGTGATCCAAGCTTGAATTTGAAAAAATCCTTATCTTCACCCTGAAGATCAGAAACAACTGTTTTAAGAGGTATTTTCCAAATTTAATTAATGATAATGTCGCCATAATCTATCTAATAAATCAAATATCTCAAGATCATAGAAATAGAAAAATTCTTTCTATGGACATTTACATAAGCAGCACAAAATGCTTATGCATTTAAATATCTGACTCCTAAACTTTCATATTTACACAACACTCAAAACTTTAATATCACATCAAAAATAGCGCTACTACCACTTTTTAAAAGTGAAATACACCTTTCCATGCATAGGTTTAAAGCACCAATGTGCTATGTATGTAAAGCCAAAGTTTAGGTGTGAGATATGTGAATTGTGTGCTACAAATGTAAATTTGCCTTCTTTTAAATGCTTCAATAAGAGTAAGACTGCAAAATACCAGATCCAAGGTTAGATTAAAGGAAGTAGAATTGCATATTACCTCAAATGAACCGCCTTTAGTCTTATTACGGGCTTCGAAAATTCGTCCATAGTATCCAATTGTGTAACCATCCCAGTCAACCTTAAATGCAATCATAATTTCATGTCTGCATCAGAGTTCATGCAGCTCAAACTCAACAAAAGGGAATATCACAGGGGCTATATAAGAACTACGAATATCTAATCCTAACAGATTTATACATATTCACAAACATAAAAATATTTTTATCTGGATAGTTTAGTCCAACTTTCATGCTATTTATTAAAATTAAAAAAGTTGTTTGCTTCCTTTTTACTATTAATCTCCGAAAAATCCCAGTGGGGTTCATTTCCAAATGGCATGTAGATTGTGTGTATTTGGTCAGGCTCCAAGCCTGTTGCCTATAGTGAGCCAAATTAACTCATCAGGCCAAGGCCTGTTAGTCAATTACATTCATCTGATCTCCTAAACTGAACTAACCTAATACAGTCCCAACTATCCTAAAATGGCCATTAGTTTAGTTAACATGGCCTTAAATGACTTAGCATAATGCTTGTTGTCCTAATATGGTCCTAGTTGACCTAAAATGATTCAAAATGACTTCCTATCTGATCTAACATAGTCTCAAGTAAGTTAATGTGATTTCAAATGACCTAGCACTGCTTAGATGGGGTCCCAGTTGACCTAGTATGGTCCTTGTTAACTTTGCCAATCCAAATTGGCCCAAAAAGATAGTTGGCATAATCGACCGAACTTGAGCACAACAGACCAAATTTATCCCGGAGTAACATGGCAGAGCCCCAGATAGCCTTAGCTGAGTCATATTAACTCATCAGACTTAGCTGGGAATAGCATTTAAACACAACTCAAGCTCAAGTGAATCACTGGTCAAACCTAATTGACTAAATTGGACTGAACTGGCTCAAGATTGACTTAATTAACCCAACCGAACATTATAGCTCTTCGAGAGTGCAATCATCGCCTTAATTGGCTCAATTGATCATCGACCTAGTTAGCTGGCCCATTGACTAACCTAGACTAACTCAATTAAGTAGGAAAAACCCAACTTTGCTAATTAAATTGTCTTCAATTAATCGACCACCCCTTGGCTAACCTAGACTAGCCTAATTAAGTTGTCAGATTAATCTAGACCATCTAAATTAAGTTGAGAATTAATGTAAAAAAGCTCAATTAGGAGAATCAAACTAAATTGGCCCAATCACCCCATGGTCAGGCCAATTAGGCCTTGAATAGTTGAAATGTACTAGACCGAGCCATCTAAATCAGATTGGATTCAGGCCTAATTGGCTAATCTAAGATAAATTATGGACCCTCCCCAACAATTGAATACTTAAACCCTATTGAATCAGTCCAAGGAGTCTAATTAAGCTCATTTAGCTAAAAGAGGTTAAGGTCATGAAATTGAGTCAAATGAAATTAACAACTTGAACCAAATTGGCTCGTTAGATTGGGCCGATGCTACTACAAAGCATGAACACTTCAAAATGCCTTTCATGTTCATGTCTGAGACGAACATGCCTTAGACACGTCTAGACACGTGCTTGACACACAAAATCATATTTTATGGTGATGTATCTCACTTCCCGAGTGATGTGCTCCCACCTCATTAGGATAAGAGAATCGTGACTAGTAGAACTCTGAGCCAAGAGGATTCCACAGTTCATAACACTCTTTATAACCTTGAATCAAATTGAAACATAAACTACAATTAAAAATTGAAAACACTTGCATGACACTTAAAGGACTTAAAAATCCAACTATCCAATAGTTAAAAAAAAAAAAAAAAAAAAAAAAAATCAAAAACAAAAAAAAAAAAAAAAAAAAGCATCAAACTCAAACTACAACATGAACATAAAAATTAGAACGACTACCTCATAAACCATACTTTTAGACAATTTGTCAGTCCACTAACCTAGATTAGGTTATGACGATGGTTGAATATGTCTTCTTTGTGATTATGATTGTTTGTGCTTTGCATGCTCATGTTTGTGCTCTATGCCATTGTAGATGGATACTTAGACCGGTTACTAGATGTTAAGGCAATTTCTATTAATCTGATATAAGCTAAAAAGGAGCATAAAATGTAATCAAATTATATTTTATGCAGGTGTTTGTTTCCTTATGCACCCATATAAGCACGACCAAATAGGACAAAGGGCATGATGCCTGAAGGTGCTAAGTCCATATGGCTAATTAAGCATTTTGGATCACCAATTCAAACCTAATTGTCTAATTAAGCTCATTTAGCTAAAAAAAGTTAAGCTCATGAAATTGAGTCAAATGAAATTAACAAATTGAACCAAATTGGCTCGTTAGAATGGGTCGATGCTACTTTATGAAGCATGAACACTTCAAAATGTCCTTCATGTTCATGTCTGACACGAACATGCCTTAGACACATCTAGACACGTGCTTGACACAAAATCATATTTTATGGTGATGTATCTCACTTCCCAAGTGATGTGCTCCCACCTCATTAAGATAAGAGAGTTATGAATAGTTGGACTCTTAGCCAAGCGGATTCCACAGTTCATAACACTCTTTATAACCTTAAATCTAATTGAAACATAAACTACAATTAAAAATTGAAAGCACTTTCATGACACTTAAGAGCATAAATTCCAACCATACAACAGTAAAAAAAAAATAAAAAAACAAACATCAAACTCAAACTTCAACATGAACATAAAAATTAGAACGACTACCTCATAAATCATACTTTTAGGCAATTTGTCAGTCCACTAACCTAGATTAGGTTATGACGATGGTTGAATGTGTCTTCTTTGTAATTATGATCGTTTGTGCTTTGTATGCTCATGTTTATGCTCTTTGTCATTGTAGATGGATACTTAGACCGGTTACTTGTTTGTAGACTAGATGTTAGGGCAATTTCTATTAATCTGATATAAGCTAAAAAGGAGCATAAAATGTAATCAAATTTATTTTATGCAGGTGTTTGTTTTCTTATGTACCCATATAAGCACGACCAAATAGGACAAAGGGCATGGCGCCTGAAGGTGTTAAGTCCATATGAGTGTTTTACTTGTGATATGTTGATGTGCATATTTTCTGTTTTGACCTTTGTTTTGAACATTTTTTAGGCATTTTGAACTTTAAATGTAACTCATAGAACTAGGTTAGGGCCTGCAGGTATGGGATGAGCAAGATGTGATAAGCTGGATTTCACCCCTCAGTTGGAGTGAAGTACTTGAGTTTCATCTTCTTAGACTATGTTCGAGCCTTTGTCCTTATCGATAAAGCTCAACATAATTTAGGTTCTAAGGCGATTCTATTGATTTTGACAATGGACAGACCTCACCTTGTGGCAGGCAATACACCCTGGCAACACAACATATGAAGAAATGAAATGAACATGTTTCGTATTTTCAAAGAAAGACCTGTATACAAATTAAATGAGAAAAAAAAAGTTTTATTAACACTAAAAATTTTACTGATAAAACTAGACTGAAAATAGAAAACTAGCTGAATTAAAACAGAAATGATAACATAAAACAACTACTCAAAACCAATAAAAAAAATTACAATAGCTAAAACAAATTCTAAGGAAAAATATCGAAATAGAAGAACTTAAAGCTGCCAAGTCTGCTCGGTAGAGATGGTCATGTTGTTGGTTGAATGAGACATGTTATGCAAATTATCAAGGAACGAGTTTGACCAATAAACTCAGCAAGCAATAATAAATTATTAAAGCACAAATAGTAAGAGAAATGAGGCATGAAGTATGAACAACAAATAAGGACAAATATCTCGTGCATATATAACATCATGAAGCAAAACAATAAGTGAAAAATTAAATATGCCCAAATATCATAAAAATATACAATTAAGTTTATTATTATTATTATGCTTTTTATTTATATTCATATGGTTGATTTTAACAAATATCCTGAAACCGGGACGATCAAATATCAACCCAAGGAAGGTGATTTCTTGTAGAGTCGTCACTTTGTGGGCCCGTCGGCCCGACTAGCCTATATCCTAAAGGATTCCACCGACTTACATATCTCACACACAAGCATATCAAATTGTTTCCACAATTATAATATATAAGAAGTATGTAATTTCACAAAGGCTTGTGATATGACGTGAATCCACATGCATGTTCATAAAATGCAAGAAAAGGAAAACATTATAATTGCAAAATTATTCAAATATGCAACAATAAATTAAGGCAATTAGCAATTTAATTATGAATAATAAAGTTTATAACATATGCAACATCATAATTGAAGTAGCAATGACATGAATGACAAACATATTCAATGGATACGATTCTCTTACAATTAACAAGGAATAAAGCCTCTAACTAAGAAACGTACATTCATCCTATAATAAAAAATAATTACTTACCTTGAGGCGAAAAACGTAACACTATTTTAATAAATTATTAACTTTTCATTATTTAGTAGTAAATTTCATTATTTATTTTATGTAATCCTAATTCTTTATTATATGTATGAAATTCTTATATTACCATTACTAACTCACCTGTGATCAAGCTCTAAACAATGCGAGACGCGATTC
This sequence comes from Phalaenopsis aphrodite, assembly GCA_003013225.1. Lineage (NCBI taxonomy): Eukaryota > Viridiplantae > Streptophyta > Magnoliopsida > Asparagales > Orchidaceae > Phalaenopsis > Phalaenopsis aphrodite. The sequence continues at coordinate 1,136,591 of NEWO01000176.1, forward strand.
TACCTACTCTTATCCTCCCTTCTGCACGCGATAAGGGCACGACCTCCTCCGTATGATAGCAACACTCGAGAGAGCATCTTCCCTTAACGTTGAATTCCGCCGCCTCCTTTCTTCTTGCGAACACGACAATGCTGATTTGACTCAACCCGATGCAATGAGTCTAACCGCACAAACGAGCCACCTTCTCCTTCGGTTCCCTCTTCTTCTCCTTCAGCTCCCTATTCTTTTCCTTCGACTCGATGTCATGGGATCGAGTCTCTCTCGCACTCTCCATTTGATTCTCCAGGTACTGTCTCTCTTCCTATGTGTCCATTTGTACACGAAAATATTATTTTGAGTTCCCGACTCTACTCGTGTCATCTCCCCCCTCTTCATCTTCTTGACTCCTCGATTCCACTTCTTCGGTTTCCTCAATTCTTCTTCCGGCTCTTTGTTTCTTCTTTCCCGAGTAACTGAAAGAGGACTTCACTTTAAAAAAATTTATGCTCAAAATTTTAAATTTTTAATATTATTATTATTATTTATAATTATCTCATTGACTTTCATCAAAATTTCATTTATGAATCATAAGCATTGTTTTTTAATATCACTTTTATCACGAGACAGTCCGAGACTTAAAATTAACCAAGACGGGAATAGATGGTCGGATGTTGAGAATTAAACTTTCCCATATTTATTTTCTATAACAATATATTAACAAATGAAAGAGACACTAATCAAATTAAATTAAAGAAATATATTTAAATTTACATCGTTACTAGTTGTCTGCGCCTTCTATAAACGTTTTGTCTTCTATCATTCATCTTTTAATTAATTAAACTAACTTGAAATGTTAGTTTAAATAACAATAAGCTAAACAAGCCAGTAAATATTAATATCCCTAAATTATAGTAATACCTACGAAAACAAATAATATGCATTTCAGTTAAGTTTTAATTAATCAAAACAAACATTTGAGATGTTATTAAATGAAGTTTATTATATATCAATCTATATCTGTACAATCGTCACATAAGCACTGTCTAAAAATTGTATCAATTAAGACACATCAATAATAATATTATTTTCCATTTACATGCACGGTTACATTAGTATTCTCCAACTGGTAACATCAATGGGTGACTCCATCACAGTCAATCATACACATACAAGTATCCAATAAAAATATCACTTCTAATAATAAATATTCATTTCTCATTTGCATAGTAGTCAATATATTTATAAATCATTCAATATTTATTTAAAAAGAATGTTGTACATGCACACTATTCATACAATATGAATGAAAATTCACTAGAATTTAAAATCCCGAGTTCACAGTAATTTCAATATAACTAATTATAGTACTGGTAAATGCATTTCATCAAGAAAAAACAAAATATTATCATACTATAAGAACACGAGCACTCACCATAATATTGATTAAATTATTATTTGATTTTTCTTGACGTTGACTTTATATTTGGAAGCCCAATATGGTATAAAATTTAATTAATTTATTATTTTAATAACTATTAACTTTTCATTATTTAGTATTAAATTTCATTTTTTATTTTATGTAATCCTAATTCTTTATGTTATCATTACTAACTCACCTTTCGGTCAAGCCCTAAACCACACAAGACGCGATTTCGCCTACTCTACAGCTTCCTTCTGCACACGATAAGGGCGCGACCACCTCCTCCTTCGTTTGGCAATAGAGCTCGAGAGAGTTTCTTCCCTGTGCGCTAAATCGCACAAGAGCTCCTACGCTTTGTCCTCTTCTTCGACTCCTTCAAACTCTTCTTGTCACTGATGCTGCCGCCTCACAAACACGACATTGCTGACTCGACTCGACCCAACGCAGTGAGTCTAACCGCACACACAAGCCATGATCTCCTTCGACTCCCTCTTCTTCTCCTTCGGCTCCCTCTTCTTTTCCTTCAGCTCGAAGGCACGAGATCGATTCTCTCTTGCACTCGCCATTCGATTATCTAGGTAAGTCGTTTCTTGCCTTTGTCTCCCCTCCTACGCGTCCATTTATACATGTAAATATCATTTACTCTACTCGCATAATCTCCCCCCTTTTCATCGTCCTGACTCCTCGCTTCTTCTTCTTCAGCTTCTTCATTTCCTCTTCGGGCTCTTCGTTTCTTTTCCTCGAGTAATTGAAACAAAACTTTATAGTATTTAACCCACGATATATAAGATGTTATGGGCAAGCACAAATTTTCTCGAATAAGTTCTTTACTTGTTCTGAACGATACTTGATTCCCTAAAAAAGTACTAATGTTTCTCAAGATACATAAATCCTTTTATTATTATAAAACTTTTCGACCGCAATTCTCCGAGTAATTGAGCTTCCTTGCATTTACATTTTATAATTTATATCTTTTCGAGCAAAATCATCGACAATGACGTAGTTTGAAAACGACGCGATAAAACACCTTTTTTTCTAATTTTCTAATTTTTTATTTTTTAATATATAATATCTATAATATATAATGTATAAAAAATAGAAAAATGAGGATTGAAAGGCTCGAGCAGCACATATAATATGGTTGGGTTCAATTCAACATTAACGTGGAATAATAGGGTTTGGGATCGTGAGGCTAGGACAGATGACTTTTGCAACATAGCAAGAAAAGGTCGTGGAGAAGGTAGCATGCTGTGAAGTGCGGCAAGGATCGGCAAGCGGTGGAAGAAGGTTGTGATCTCATTTGCAAACATGAAGGCAAAGTTGCAACTCACAAGTGCGAGCAGAAAGGTGTGGGCGACATAGCAGAAAGTTTCAAATGTCATTGTATTGTGTGATCCCAATTTTGCTTCTCCATCGAAGGGCACATGAAAGTTTAGTAGGTTCGTCGGCAGCAATCCTGTCGTTGCCTTCCTATTTTGTGTGTGCATCAGTCACAAGAAGAAAATAAGGCAAGTAAGGTTGTGTGTGCCTTCGGTATGATTGAAGCAAGCGACAGAAGTAGAGATGAACAGGAGTATTGGAGGCTTCGCACGCGACAATCTTGTCGTTGCTTTCCTTGGTAGCCCTGGTCATGACTGTATTGTGAAACTCGCAGCCATGAAGAGGAAGGAAGGCTTGAGAGTGCTTCTAATCGCGCTAACATATAGAAAGGTCGCTTGTGCCTTTTAGTTTTGCGAACAGAGAAAGACTAGGAGGGTGTTTGGCAGTATGGTTTCAGTAAGATTTAGCCATAGATTTATCATAAATCCAGCCAAACAGTAAAAAAAATAAAAATTAAATCGAACACTTGAATTAAATAAAATTTTTTCGCGTTCCGTCTTTGGCTACGAAAATCCGGATTTACTAAATCCAATAGTGGGTAGATTAAAGAATTTCTTCCGCCACGCTTCAAGTGTCATCTACATAGCCATCTATGTCAATATAAATTCGTATTTATCGGATTTACTAAATCATATTTAACATAAATATGGGTTGCAGCCAAACACCCCCTAAGGCTTCGACGAGAGCAGAGAGGATGAGATCAAAGCAATAGACTTTGGCCTTCATACGTTGAGGCATGGAGGTGAGGGCTTCTACACGTAGTGTGCAAGATGAAGCCCAGTAATGAAGTACAAACCTAACAAAAGTGGTGGGAACAGCCATCGGATGTGAGTAGGTAGTTTTTTTTTTAATTTAATTTTATGATCAACACCACATACACTGTTGTTTTCTTTCCATAGATACCTTTGGGGATGACACTAGGTTCTATATTATCGATGTCACAATATACAGACCATTTTTGGATGGCATTAGCATCATTACCTTAGCAGTATTATAGTACATAGTCCAACCAGACAGTCACATCACATGAGATATTAGAGGTCACCGTTAAAGACATAATAGGGTGTGCTACTGATGAGCGTGTAGAAGATCATCACCACCATACACAAGGATTGATGCCAAATAATGATGGATGCATGTATAGTAGTGTTTCATCGATATGATCCATGACAGATGATTTATTGTGTGCATCTTATATGATGTATTTATATATTCTATTTCAGTAGTGTTCTATTTTACTTTATCGGTTTTTTTTTTATGTTGTACTGATTCTTTTAATGTATGGATATGTCTGATTTATTTTATTGCTTCAAACTTGCTTCAAACTTTCAATTATTTCTTAACTTAGAGTTAGTTGAATTCTATAAAACTTATTTAGTGTTGAAATTGCCAATTAATTATTTAAATATTAAACAAAAAATAAAATAATATTAAGTAGATTCAATAAATTTAAATATCAAAAGTATTAAAAAAGAATTTCATACTAGTTAACTGGATTTATCATTTTTTTTGGGTCAAATAGTTTCTACAATTTAACTACCCAAAAAATTATCAAATACAAACCGTGCTTAAAATGGAATTCCATGAGACTTCTCTTTCAAAGTCACTCATTTAGAGCAATAATAAAGTAATGGCATTGATGAAGGATGAGCAAAAATTGTTCTTAAAATGAAATTCCACAGAACTTCTATTTCAAAGACACTCATTAAGAACAATAATAGGGTTAGGACATTAATAAAGGGTAAGAAATATGTTAGTCTGAGATGTTTTCACTATGATAATAAAAACAAGTTTGACCAATGATGAAGCAAATCATCACAATATATCATCTGGCCGGTTTTAAGAAAAAATTATAAAAATTATGACGACGTTGTACATTTTGGTCATTTAAACATTTAGTTTTACACAAGCTTTTATTATTAAATAATGTTTTAAATATGTTGTATTTTAAAATTATTGCTATTAAATATGTGGGGCTTCCTTTTCTGCATCTCAATTTCAATAAAATCCAACATTAGAATCCCAATATTTTTTTGTAAGCTTTCTAACTAGTTAGAGGTTATATTTGTTTTTAATTATATTTCATCTACCTCATTTCAAGCTTCTCGTAACATATTAGCTTCAGCCTGCCCATTTTACGTTTAAGCATTTCAACGTAATTTCAATCTTAAGCATTTCAGTTCTAGAGTTATACAGAAAGTACCAGAAGAAAAAGGTTAAAACATACCACAACAATCTCTCCCATCTTAGGTTTCGGACCATCACCTTCTCGTAAATCCTGCAAATCATTGTACGTTAAAACCAGAGTCAAATTAAAAAAGAGCACCAAATCCTGACTAATAAATTCTTTTAAGGCCACATTTGTGCTGTGAATTCTCTAATTTTTCCAAGTTGTAACCTTGTATTGAAGACCAGATTGTGTCTCTATATAGTCTGGATATCGCATTTTAGTTTTTCCGTAGTCCTTTCCACGCAGAGCTGGCACTGTACCAACAAATCTATTTTTAACACAGTTCAAAACTTATCCATTCCATTACAAAGGAATTCAATATTTTTTTGGAGCATTTACATACATAGCACACAATTCTTATGTAATTACATTTCTCACACACAAACTTTCATATTTATAGACATAGCACTCGATTTTTAATATCACATAAAAATAGCACTATTATCACTTTTTAAAAGTGAAATAAATCTTTTCATGCATGATTTATAATACCAAAGTGCTATGTATGTAAATATAAAAATGTACGTGCGAGATATGTAAACATATAAGAATTATGTGCTACATATGTAAATTTCCCTACTTTTTATGCTAGGAACAATCATATTTATGATAATTTGTTCTGAAAGATACAATGTGTATGATTGCCAAGGCATATATATATTGTATCTCCATGTAATATTGGAGTGCAGACTGAAGGTTTAAAGCAATTGCAGTAAATGGCATGCCTTGCATAAAAAATTAAGAACTTACTATCAGCAAATTCAGCTGCTATTGCCATACTATTGTGCAGAGCATGTTGGAAGGTATCAACGCTAAGCCCAATAAATGATGCTAACAGTAGTTTTCTGCGCTCAAAAGTCTCCCGAACAGTCATTAGGCTGCTTGAGTCTACGTGAAATTGAAACAACAAAAATTGAAATACTTTGCATCAATTATAATTAAAATAAATCCAACATTGCTCAATAAAAATGAAATTTTTAGTAAAAATGACGGTTGCATATGTAATCATGAACGTTTCTAGGCCTGAATATTTGCAGTGTACAGGTTGGAGTCGTCACTCGTTCCTATCTTGTTAGTTCAAATTGAATAGATAGAAAATAAGTTGCTATACAAAAATATAGTGAATAACTCTCACCCATAAACTTATAATTAAAATAGGCATTTACATACAAACCACCCAACTCCTATGTAATTGTTTAGTTGCGATAGAGTGGTTCGTCCAATTTGTGACTCCCATGAGTAATGGGCAAGTTAATTATGATTGCATAAAGTTCAAGAACAGGTGACTCCCATGATAAATCCATGTAGTTGAGTGACTCTTAATGCAAAATATTTAAAGATGTTACAGAGCTTTCGTTTGAGAAAAATCGATGACCGATGTGGAGAATTGTGACGTGAGAGAGATTGTTTAGACACATGGAGCATTGGGGTTTACTCTCACAATGGATAAGTAATAAAATATGATGTCATAGATATACCAAGTAGTTACAGAACTAATCTATCAACTTGAAAATGAATTTGATCAATAGTATATCTAGCTCAACTTTGATCCTCTTTGATTTAAACTTACCCAACACACCTATATAGAATACCATATAGCACACCTACACAACTGACTTTGCAAAACTAGATGTTCTTTATGATTCTAAATCAAATCAATTGAAATATACATATCCTGACGGTACACATTTCTATTTAAAGTGGATCAACCAAAGATCCTCACTTGGGTACTTGGGTCTATTTTTCCTTGATTCATAATAAAAAATGATTCAAGGCTACCAAGTCGTTTAGCTTAATGCCATAGCATAAGGAAAATAAAATTTATAACAAAGCTTGATGTTAATTGCCAAGAATTTTTTAAGCATTTATTTCTCATCTTCTCATGAATGACCACATAGTAATTTAAAGCTTGTAAAATCTTTCTTCATGATTACACATTCTAAAAGGTTTATAAAGTTATGTTTTTATTTAAAACAGTATCTCAATCCTATTTATTCATCAAGTTTGATCTGTTTAACTTTCATCTGATTACAACCACATCAACCTATGTGTGCATATTTTCTACAATGTTGCTATTCTCAAAAATGTTGAACCTAAACTTTCAAAGTGGAAGTTGTTTAATGGAGTAATTAATTTTTAACATTGTGTTATAAATGGAACAAAATTGACCACTTAAAATGTCATGGATCATTCTAAAATATTCTCTTGGCACAACCCAGTTCGAGACTTGGAATTAACCAATTAGAGAACAGGGGGTCGACCGGTGAAATTAATTTTTCTATTATTCTATTTCTATCACAAACAATTTAATATCCAAATTTTAATTGAAAGAGTAACTAAGGAAATCAATTTAATTAATAAATAAAAATTTATCTTTCCGATTATTAGTCTCACCTTCTATACTCATTATCTCCTCTAACACTCATCTTATTCAAAATATTAAACTTAAAAAATATTAAAACAACATAAAGAATTATCTAAGATAACTCAGTAAAGTAATCACACTTCTAAACTGCAGTAACCCAGATGAAAGAAAGCAATATGTATGTTAGTCTCTCTTAATAACAACTAATATCATATATTCATGAAGTTCATTTATTAAAGAAATATATAATTTCTCCATACACTCTTTTACTTTACTGTCCAAGGCATTAACTCTTAAACTTTAGTATAATTCATATTCTTAACTTTCACATCCGTGTTAGGAGCAACGCCAAATATAAACTAACACACCCCTTATCGACATTATCACGTAATGTGTGATCTAAAATGCATGATTGTCTGAGGTGGAAACATGTATACTCACCGTGGTTGATATTAACCTGTCAACACAGCGGTTAGTAATCTAAATTTTCTAATTATCAGATGTGGTAAAAAAAACATCTACGTGTGCAAGTACATTGAAATCTCTTTTTAGTACAATAAGAAAGTGAACTCCTATTAACATGCATATACAAGCATTTGTGCAAACATTATTTTCATTTTTCATAGCATGCAACGATTTCTTACGCAACACTATCTTAATCTACTAATGAATAAATGCACGTCTGATTGAATCTAGAGCTAATATATGCACATTTATTAGAATATGAATGTCATGTAATAATCTATATATGCACCTCTACTATAATATTTATTAAAAAATATTCTAATAATTTTGTAGAAAATTCATTGTGATCTAAAAATATTAAGTTATTATAATACAAATCTCACTGGAATAGAACATGAATGAAATCAAGCATAAATATAGAAATAATGAAAATAATAATCAATAATTAATACAGTTTATTTAATATGCTAAACTTATAATATAAAATGCAATCCTAAACTCACCTTAAGCTTTGGTTTTTTTCTCCTTCTATCTTTCTCTGGGTAAAAATTTGCAATCTATACTCCTAAATCCATGGAAGCAAAAGTTCTTCAATGTCTGCTTTAATAGAATCTATTACTAACATTTAATTTATGAATGTAAACTACTAATTATTCTAGAAAACTAATAAAACCCTAACCTTACCATTTCTTCATTTCGGCCTCAATCTTCCGCATGAACAAGCTTCATCTCCTTCTCCTCAGGTCAAAACCGCATGTAGTCGCTAAGCTTATGCTTCGCTTGTGATGTCTCTTGCACAAAGACGGTCCAGTCTTCCTCGCACAGAATGCCTCCAAGCCTTGACACATGACAGTGTCACACGATCTCCTCTTCTCCCCTTCTCTTTCTGCTTTTTCGTACATGACGCACCCACGGTTCTTCTGGAAATGGCTCCCATTACTTCTCTTTCATATGAGACGTACCTCCCTTCTTCTTCCACTTCCTTCGTCGCACAGGACACACTCCACCTTCTTCTCTTGTGCACAGAATGTCCGCACAGCCTCGTTGTTCGCTTCCATGCCCACGACATGCTTGAACGACGTCACTGCACGTGTCTCCTGTGTGCACGAGAGCTCCTCTTGCCCTAAACCAAGGCGAGTTGCCCGACTGCGTGCCTCCCATACACGGCTAACTCCCTGCGGACTTCTACTTCTTTCACTCACACTTTGTTATGTATCTCGCTCTCCTATTTCTCTAGTATGACTTTGATTCATATAAGATGTTTGTGTCTTAGTAATAAGACTATCTCAACACTTACACGTGAATCATCACCGTACTTCAAAATATTTTAATCAATTTGAATTTATGTCGGACAGGTCTACTATGGAAGCTATACATTTTTTAAAGGTTTGATGGAGAAGTTCAAAGATAATAAGAAGAATCTACATTTGATTTTTATTGATTTAAAAAAAACTTACGATAAGGTTCCGAGAGATATCCTTTGGAGAGTTCTTGAGAAGAAAGGTGTTGATTTGACTTATATTCAAGTCATTAAAGATATGTATACTAGAGTTGTTACTTGTGTCCGAACTGAAGGAGGATTGACCAAATATTTTCCTATTTCTGTTGGATTACATCAGGGGTCAGCTTTAAGCCCATATCTTTTTGCTTCAGTTATTGATGGTCTTACTGGACATTTACAGGAAGATGTATCTTGGTTTATGTTTTTTGCTGATGATATCCTTTTCATGGATAAGACTGGAGAAAAAGCCCAGGAAAAACTTGAATTATGGAGGTCAATATTGGAGTATAAAGGCCTTCATTTGAGTAGAACTAAAATTGAATACATGAAATGTAATTTTAGTATTAGTAGCTCTAGTGACAGAAATGTGACTTTGGATGATCAAATTATTAAAAGATGTGAATGATTTAGATATCTTGGGTTTATTGTTCAAAGCAATGAAGATATAGATGGGGACGTTAATAGTAGAATTCAAGTTGGTTGGTTGAAGTGGAGGAATGCTTCAGGCCCTTTGTGTGATAGAAAATCACCGCTGAAACAGAAAGGAAAACTTTATAAGATGGTGGTGAGACCTGCAATGCTCTATGACGCTAAATGTTGGCCTTTAAAAGAGAAGCTTAATACTAAGTTATGTGTTGTCGAGATGAGAATGATTAGGTGGATAAGTGGCTTTACACTTAGAGAGACAAAATGTGAAATGAATATATCCGTGATAGGGTTGGTGTAGCTCCAATTATGGAGAAAATTAAAGAAAGTCATCTTAGATGATTTGGTCACATTAAACGTCAACAATCTGATAATCTGATTAGGAGAGTAGATGTTTTAGATTCTACTTATGTTAAGGAAGGCAGAAGTAGACCTAGGAAGACTTGGGCATATTGTATAAAAAATGATCTTAATTTATTATAACTAAATGAAAATATGACACTAAATAGGACGCAATGGAGAAAAAGGATTCATGCAGCCGACCCGACGTAGTGCGATTAAGGCTTTGTTGTTGTTGTTATACTGTTATATTATTTTTATTATTTTATAGTTATAATAACTCAGTAAAGAAAAAAGGAATTTAGACTTCAAAAAAAAGCTGCAAACCCAAACTATTTTTTAATGGAACATCAACATGATTAGAGTTTGAAAGAAAATGGTCTCAAGGGAAAAGTAGAATCTCACCACTCAAAGAAGAAACCTTGGCCTGCATGTGGTCAATCGAGGCTCGACACAATCCTCTGACAGTCTTTCTCCTTGCTATGCCAGGACTAGAGCTCTAATAAAAATGAATCAAACATCAACAACCAAAGTATATAGGAAATAAAAAAAAAAATCTAAAATCTCAGTTCAAAAAAAATATATACCCTAGGATAATATAAATCAAATGAGATGGACATCACTCATGGAGAAATAAAACTATGATGCATTTGAGGAAACCTGCAGTGGAACCTGAAGCTATCACTTCTTTTTTTTATAATTTGTATGGGAAAAAAACAAAAGAGGGAGGAGCATGTAGCTCAATTTATAGCATGAGATATAACAACTAAATAATATGTATAATGTGATGTCATAATGTCACTGGTAGCAAGAGGAATGAATGCTGAAGAATGAAAGGTTTTACATCGTTTATTCAGTGCAAATCCGCTCATTTCATTCCAGAAAAATTCAGTGCAAGGGATGCAATACCTGGCTTCATCTCCTAAAACCTCCCAATATTGCATAAGGCGTGTTAAATTCACGTCTAACTAAAATGCTTTAATTTCTCTATTTCTTAGCATTTGTTTGCTAAAAGTTTGTCATCCAATTTCCCACCACATGCCTAGAGCTTTATTTTTTTAACATATTAAGGACTAGGGACGTAATACCTGAATATAGTTGAATTCACGTTAATGGAAGAAAACAATTCTCTTTAGGCTTAATCTTTACTATCTGAAAATATTGCACTTCTGCTGCGAAAATAGAATTTGCATCATCATGGTACACCTTAATGTTTAATCTACCTTATAGGTTGGTACATAGGATTTATATAGCACAATTGTAGCCATCCAAAATTCTTTTGTACTTCATCGTTGCAATTTTCCACTTAAAATACAGTATGGTTGGCAAACTTCATTAATCTTCACCATAGAAATGCTTTATACTTTTACTTTTGCAAAATGTATGGTTCGTTAGCTTATGAGGCATAGCTTCTTTTCATCTGATTTCAGAATATGTTCCATCAACCAAGCATCTTACAAAATCCAGTTCTTCTCTCACTCATTCATAACATTTCCTATTGTGCTTGTACTTCTCATTAAAATGCCCTTCTTCAAATATTGACCTAAGCGTTTGGAAGAAACATTTATCAGCAGAGATAAACAATGTTATTGTTTTGACACTAGAGACCACGTGATATTTTTTGTTTACTTCCAAAGGAGAGATATTAGAGTTTGAATCTTCTAAAAAAAGTGTATCTTTAATACAAGAGTTTAATACGAGGGACCAAGTCTCTCTCTACATTTTTGATCCTCATAAAGACGAAAAACAATTCATTTCCAAAAAGAATCACCCTTCATTTCAAGTAAAAGCAAAAAAAAATTCATTACAGCTTAAATGACAGAAGCATGATCAAAAGTAGTTTTGAAAGGAAAACACTAACTTAGAAAACTGATAAGAATTTTACCATTCTAACATAAACCTTGGGCACTAAGTGCTTATCCAAGCATAAATGCAAACACTATACATTAAGCACTATTAAAATTAAATAAACTAGATATTTGAAAAAAAAAAGAACTCCCAAAGAATAAATGCAAATAAAGGAAAAGTAGAGGATGTTGAGAACCATAACTTCTTGATGGAATCATAAATTTATCGTGCTCCAATCTATGAAAAAAATGGGTAGAAATCATGAGAGAGAGAACTAGGGATCATCAAAAGGCATTTATATCATGAGTGGTAGCTAGAGAGCTTGGCCAAATGACATGTTTAAAGATGAAAGCAGACAACGGTTACCATATTTGACTCCTTTGCTTTGATTGTTCCACTCTTGCAAAGGCCTATAGAGTTACCAACATGAATCTCATAAAACTTATTTATAAGATCCCTTCAATTTAAGTGAAAATCTTACACCTATCTAATTTAGTTTCACAAAATTCAAAACTAGAATTTCTAATTTCATGCAACAAGTCTATTGATCTTTTTCATTTAAGGATTGACCATAAAGTAAACAATTAACATGGTGTAGTTCGCATTACGAGTTTAAAGTAAAAGCTCTTAAATCATAATGTGCATTATTCAAAAGGAATAATGCTATACCTTCTAATGGTATGTCCAGACCGAAAATCAACTAAATTAATAAAAAAAATATATTACTGGTTCAGTTCATTAACTTAACTGCTCAATCCTAAATAATTCAAATGAAATTGTGAATCCGATTAAAGGTTTTAACGATGAGCAAAGATCAATGACATTTCATCTTATTCACCCCACCGCACCCCCACATCATCTATTTTGCACCTTCGCCCCCCTCTGCATTGACCACATCAAGCAAATAGCTCAGCAACTCCATCCTCTGCATCTGCAACACGATGCTCATCCACCTACCACATTTCACCATTCACAAATCTATCACTTCAATCAGTATGTATTTCAATCAAGTCATATTAGTCGAGCAATGTTCATAAAGACTGCTAAGGTTTCAAATATCTCACCAAAGTTGTGATAATGTTCCTTAGGTTTGATGAAGAGATTCTTCTGTTAATATTGTTAATATTGAATTTCTTCCATGCCTCTTCCTCCACGGAATAAATTTCTCATTTATCACATTTTTGGGATGAAATTCCATTTGGCTCACTTATACATTATAAATTTCATAGCTCTATAGTATAGTTAAAGACCTTTTATTGTTTCTAGTAATAATTCACTTCTCTAGAGCAAAGTTCTTTAAAAATTAGAGGAATTTAGGCAATGCAAGTCTATATTAATTCTTAGCTTTCAATTGAAAATACGTAAGTATGAGGTGGTATGAATGTAAATTTCCCTATTGAAATTTATATATGAGAAAATTTATTACACAGGAATTATAAATTTACAATTTTAATAAAAAAATTTATTTAATGTGACATTTTTAGGATCCTTTAACTTTGATATATCACCAAAAATCCACATGATCAGGCACAAAATCACAATGCTTTTTAGATGAGATAAATTCTAGAGTTAAATTCAAAGTCAGTTGAGCTCTCTAACTTCAAAAAGGTAATATTCAAAATGAATTTCTCAAAAATCAAACACAATGACACCAAAGGTAATTCAATTAAATTTTAAATCAAAGTATAATTAAGAGATTTAAAGCAATAATAAAATGTCAAACTATGTATGAATTTGACATATTTATAGCAAAAATTGAGCATATCAACGAGAGGAATATAAAAAGCTCATGATCAATCAATTTTGTAAGCAATAGGACACATGCAAAACAAATGGTCTAAGATGAAAGAAATCAACGTGGACCGACTTATGTAGTGTTTTTGAGTTTTGGACTAAATTTACCAAAATGACACAATAAAAAATTATAAATAGACTCTCCATTCTCCACATAAGAAGGAGATGAAAAGCTGAGAACTAAATCTACACTCATAAAAAGCGTTGGTTGTTGTTGTTCGATTATTATGTCTAGGTTGTTATTGCGTAATCAAAATCTCCAAGCTATTATTCTCTAACCTTTATGATTGGCATTGTCCTCAGACAAATTCTATTGTAGTAACAGAGAGATAAATAAGTATGGTAATAAAAAATAATGGAGAAACTCTGTAACATCAATCATATAATGAACTAATTTGACTCGACCAAACAATATGATTTTTTCCTCTTTTTAGATTTCCATGTAAAAAATATTTTTAACTCTTATCACTTATATTTCTATAATTCTATCTGTGATGGATGTTCCCACTGAACTAAGAGTTAATTTTTCTCTATTATTGAGAATTGTCTAGCAAGCAACAAGACTTATCTGCATAAGATTGTGATTCTGAATTTTAACACAAAAAAAATTAAAATTAAAATTTTGCGAAGATGCATAATAAGCTACAAAAAAAATCAGCATCATTTTGATGAAATTAGCTTTTATAAAAGTTTATTCTATATGCAAATAGCTATACGAGTTTCACAATTTTATTTAGTGAAACCAACGTAGATAACCAAACCAATGGTCTGTGGATAAGTTTGCTCATTCAATGTTTTAGTTAGCAAAAAATAATGTGGTTTTCTTGTTCGGCCATTAATCTAAACAATGCATCAAACTTTGAATTTTAAGTTAAATACAAATCTTTTGAGGGGATACGAAGAATTAGATATTAATTGGTTTGTCCCCTCAACCTAACATATGGCCATTGAACTTCATCGGAAACCAAGTTTGAGTAAGCATAACACTTCTGATGGTAAAATATAAACTTCTGTAAGGAGAAATAGATACCGGAGCAGATGCTATCCTCCAGCTGCTTCCCAAAGGGCGTCCTATCATTTGAAGTGAAACTGCAGCCATGGAAAAGAATAGAAAGAGAAGAGGAAACAACCAATATGGGTTCCTACCAAAGAGTTAAGAAACCAAACAGTGAGAGTGAATGAAGAATTGAAGAGATGGATTATGGAAAACAAGAAGAGAACCCGCAGTTTGAGCCGATTTAGGCAATCCAATTAGACTAATAAGAGAAGCGGAGCGGAGAGCGTAACGATTCGTAGACTGATTGAATCCGGCCGAACCGTCCATTGAAGCACAGGGTACCAAAGGCTGGTCAATGGAGAGCCATGACTGCCATAGTTATACGACTCTCCCCAACAGTGTGGAGCGACCCTGGAAGCGAGACGATAAGAAGATGGACGGTTCGGCTAGCTTAAGCTAGCCTAGACTAATCGTTAGCCGGCTTCTTTAAAAAAAAAATTAATGTAAAAACAGTTCAAAATATATTAAATTTAAAAATTTTATAATTAAAGCATTTAAAATATTTTAAAATTTATATTTTATATTTTATGTTAATTGATTTATTATGATTTCTCCTCTAGTTACTCATTGTTTTTGTTATTTTATTATAACACCACCCTGAATTAATATCATTCTCTCTTTTGTACTAAACAAGTTGGTTCGTGTTCGAGCTTAAACTCGATAAAATCAATCAAACTCCAGTTCAAGCTGAGGGTGACTCAGACTCATTTACACCCCTAGGTGTTTTTTTTCTGGAAAGCCAAAGGAAACATGACTTAGGGTGTGTTTGGGGTGACAGCGTAGTGGAGCTGCAGTGCCGCACCATAGTTTGTTATTTGACAAAACCGTATTTGTTTGCTTTCTCAAAAGGCTGCAGCTGAAAGCTGTGTTTTTCTACTTTGTCTGATTATCAGCAATAGCTATTAAAAAGATGCGGTCTGATTTAAAAAAAAAAATTGTAATTAGAACCACAACTTTTTGAACAACAACTTCTTCTTCAACAACTTCACAGCTCCTTCTTCAAATAGTTGCAGCTGCCCCAAACAACCCCTTAATATGCGCCAAATATGGAATTTACAGAAATATAACTTTTTTTTTAAATGTATTTGAAAATTTATATAAAATCAAAATATATTCAATTTTATTACAACCTTATTCAGATTGATATTTCATCACTCAAAGTTAAGATGGCCGCAACGATCGAATTCATCATTTTTTATTCATTAATATTAATACTTAATGTTGATGTGAACTTCATCAATATTAAATATTAGTAAACTAGCATCTGTCGGCACTATTTTTGGTGTGAGGTTTGCCCGTAAGAAGCTGTCGGTCATCGGAATTGAAATCTCTTTACCCGCTTCGGAAAGACGTTAAAAAAATTTAGTTTTGAAAAATATGAAGTCAAATTAACCCCATAATTTTCATAGTTTAGATGAAAGAGCGCTTTACCTCAAATGCTGTATCTATCTCTAAGGATGAATACAAGAATTGAGGGTAAGGCTCGATCAAATAAACTAGAGAAAGTTATGACATCCGTTTGATCTACGAAACCAATATATTGGCCGACAAGTTCCCCTATTTAATATAAGAAATTAAACAGGGTTTACATTATGCTGGGTTCGGGAAAAGCTTCCTATAAGGGCAAGCCCCTATAGTTAATTACATCTGAAGTTACCTAAGAATACTCTCGAAAAAAATCAAGAAAAATTACCTTCAAGGAGTTCAAATGGTAAGGACATTTCAAAGACATCAGACTAAGAAGTGTGAAGGGTAATTGGTTCAAATTTGGAACACTTTGTTTTAGAGTCCAAAGGAGGAAACACTAGAGGATGTCACAGATCCGAAGGAGAACTTCGGTGACTTCCCAAGCTATCCTATTATTTGGTTTCAATTTAAGAGAAATCATTTAGATGTTTCATCCTGCAATTTTTTTTATTTATTAGGATTTACATTTGTGTGAAGCAATCAACACAAATAACCTTGAAGATGTGAGGATTTAAGTCGTGACGAACGACAACCTCGGAATCCTAAGGCGAGTTAGGGCTTAGATTGTATAACAGAATTATACAAATGCCTAAAAGATGTGTTTGAGGATTTATGTTGCACTAGGCAAACAACCTCGAATTCCTATGGCTTTGTTGTTTAAAGCTAAGNCTTGAGTTCCCTCATAATGATCTTACCTACTAAGTGCTAGAGGTTAGGACCAATATGTGGAACTTCAAGTTGAGTAAAGAGAAGAGTTTTGAGTTTCTAATGGTGAGGGTACCTTTTCTAGTTTTCTAAGACTAGTCAGTAGAAAAGTCCTATAGCTAGACATAAGCTACTAAAGAAATTTCTAGACCTCAACCAAAAGTGAGGTCAACAGCATCAAATACAAAAATGGCAATTAAACAATGATGTTATATAAATTGTGATTGATTCGGTTTTATTAAATCATTTTCAAACATTATTTGAACCATCAATCATACTCAAACATATTTAAAATACAATTTTGATATGGTATGAACGTCATTTGAACAAGATTCATACAAACATCATTTATAATGTTTTGACACGGTTCGAAAAGGTTTGAGTCAAAGTTTAAACTAATACATTGAACATGTAGAATAGATTCAATTTTAAAAAATATATATACAAAAGACGATCATTCAACAATTATAACATATCATTATGAGAAGTATTACATCATTACAAATATTTCTAAAATAGCAGTGACACTTGTTATATTTAACTAAGGAGATTTAACATAAATATCACTTCAAACATCATTATTTACATATTTCGCACCCTATAAGTTTCATTTACATATAAAACATCTAAAACTTTACCAACTTCTCAAAAAATTGGCACTCTGTTGTACCTTTATTCCCCGCTCGTTAGAAACACAAGTTGCTAGAGATGCTGGAATCTTCATTCTATTGAGAGGGCTCATTTCGAAAGTGACACTCCATTATATCTTGGTTCTACTCATTCATAACATTGCCTATTGTGCTTGCGCCTTGACAAGTTTATTCTATTGTAGTCGAACATTTTGCTTCTATGGGGCTTCTCTCTTCTCTTCCATATGAACAATCATCATGGAAATTAAGCATGATTTGAAATACATGTTAATAAATTTTTGAAATGAACGAGCTGACAAAGAATATCTACTTTAAAAATTTCCTCTTAATACTAAAGATTCTTTCTCTCAACTTGTAAGAAACTCAATTTGCTATGCCAAAAAACTAAGCATGGAATACAAGAATCACAATAAAACTAATTTTTTTACTACCTTTTAATGGCTTAAGTATAACCTAGCCATGCACCCAACTTCTTTTTTGGGTCTACATCAGCTTTAGATGATCTTGGCTTAAATTTGCATAGTTTATTGAATTTTAAAATGAGCCATTTGGTTTTCTCAAACATATATGTGACTATGACTTTTAATGGACAAGATGATCAATTTTGTCTTAAGCCAAACCTATGCTTAACACAGGAACTCTTCTAACTAATGTGTGGCCATATTTTTGAACCACTTGAACTTTGATTTGAATTGCTCAAACAAATAGTCAACTTTAGGGCCATTAACTCTTTTTTTCTTTAATGGCAAATGCTAATGCATCTTGGTTTAGATGTTATAATGCAAAAGAGAAGTATTGTTATTACAAAGTTATAAAGCTTAATAATTGAAATAGTTTTCCAACAATATGTATATTAATCATAGAACTTATTTTATTTTCTTTATTTGAAGGCTTCTAAAATATGTTTAATATGATCAAGAACTATATTTTGAAAGATGAGTTCAAGCTATTCGTCAACTTCAAAGGGCATCAAAGATTGCATCATTTAGTGTGGATACAACTTACAATGTGATGTATATACTTGTTATAAAGGTAAAAAATGTGAAAGGTGATTTTATAGATGTCCAAAAAAATCAAAGTGGATTGCAATTATTTTAAATGGACGGACGAAGTTGATGACATCTCATATGGTAAAGACTACTCACTAAGATTAGAGTTTGAAGACACGGTCATGAAGAATTTTAAATCCTTGAAATTTCATAAAAAGTTTATAATTATAGTATCAATTTTTTCCTCCCAATTTCAAAGTTTTTGATGTAATTTAGAAGAGGAACTATTATTATTATTATTATTATTATTATTATTATTATTATTATTACTATGTAAGAGTGTATAAGATATAAATAGTTTATAAATTTTTATGTAGTCTTTTGCTTGATATAGTACTTCTTGTCAAATGTAACTTAGTTTGGACCATATATGGTTTCTAAATGATATGATTTATTGGAAATCTTAATGACATGTATTTTAACTTACAGTATTATAACAAAGATAATAAAAAAAAACTTAGCAAGTCACACTAAACCAATCTCACTGTGTTTCATGAATTTGATTATTCATTAGAAACATCTATTGTGGTGTTTGTATTTGACATAATAATATAGATCCATTCTATTTAAAAGAATACAAGAAAGGTTTTGGAATTAAGGAAAGAAATTATACATGTAAGTTTTGTGGAAAGCAAACTTCTCCTTCAGTAATAATCTCTTCTAGCTTAATTTTTTATCATGCAAGTAGCTCTATTAATGTGGTGAATGTTTTTGCATTGTGGGGTTGAAAGTACAAATACAAGTTTATAAAATATAACTAGCAAACATTGATTAGCAAGAGATAGTTTATTATTTTAGTCAGATTGGTGTAATAAAACTCAATTTCCTCTTATTCATCTGCCATGAATTACCACTTTTATCAAAAGAAAAAAAAAAAACATATATATGTATTGTAATTTTAAAATGAGGTTGTAGTGACGTTAGAATAATTTACAGTCTAGGAATATTTTCTTGCCTCAATACGACCCTTGACATAATTACGCCGGGTCCTTTGTCAAGACGGTATGATTATGTGAGTCTTCAGCGAAACCATATCAGCCATGGTGTAGTTATGTCAAGCACCGGCGTAGCTACGCGATAAAGTCTGAAGCCTTATTTTGGTAACTTCTTCAAAAGTGATTTTGGCAAATGCTATATAAGAGGCATTTGGACACCCTAGGGGAGCTTGACAACAGTACTTGGGAGGCTTCTTTCAGGTAGATTTACAGTTTCTTCATGTGGCTCTAGGGTTTTCCTTTCTCTTTCTTTGGGAAGAAACTCTTAGGGTTGCTTTTATGTTGGGGGTTTAGAGAGAATGTGAGGAGAGGTTGAGTGCAATTGTATGTGGGACATCTACAAAAAAACTTGTATTGAACAAAGTGGATCACGATGTGTTACAAGGATTGATTTGCTCTGGTTTGAGTTTTTTGTTCCTCTTGTATTGTTGTCCTTTTTATGCACGCAATAACAATTTTCGTGCTTTCTTTTATCACACATCATATTTAGTCTTATTTTCATACTCTTGTGATGTAAATCATATGATTTTCTCATTATTTTATCCAATGGATTTCATTCCATAGAGACCTTCTCTATGCTTTGATTTTATATGTTGACTTTTCAACCTTAATTTATTTCTAATATGGCCCGATATAATATTAAAATCCATTGTGATCAAGGACATCTAATTGTTGCTTAGAAGGTTAAATTGGTCAACACATAATAGCCTAGTTGAATAGACTTATTCTCATTAGGAAATTGCAACTCGGATAGGAGACTAGAAAATTACTAGGAAACGTTGCATTATTAGGCCCTCTAACTAGGCTTGGCTCGTGTTCGTCTCATTTGAAATTGCTCGTGTTCGAAATTGACTCATGAACAGTGTGTTCGTATTAGACTCAATTTAAATATTTTTATTCATGTTCAACTCATGTTCGGTTCATTAAAATTAATTGGAAAAAATAGATGTGGTGTTAGATTCGAACCTTGACCAAATATATGCAAACGAAGGCGCAAAGTCTCATTACCACACAAGTTGTTATGATTTAAAATTGGATAAAAATATATATAATATATTATTATATAAATAGTATATATAATATATTATTATATAAATAATTATATGATTTTTTTTTCAAGCTAAAACAAGTCGAACATGAGCGAATAAAGAGCTATTCATATTCAGGTCATTTATAATTCGACCTTAAAAAATTTGTTCGTGTTCGGCTCGTTTACTCAAGGAAGGAGTCGAACATGAGTTTTTCACAAACAATGAGCTTTTTAAACAGCCCACTATCAGAGCTTTGGTTCAGATTTGAGGAAAGACGATGACTGCAGATAAAGTAAAGGTTTCAGGGATCAAGAAGTTCGATGACAGAGATTTTGGTTATTGGAGGATACAGATAAAGGACTACCTCTATGTGAAGAAACTTTATATTCCGTTATTGGGGAAAAAACTGAAAAATATGAATGATGTTAAATGAAATTTATTGGATCGACAAGTTCTGGGGGTTATTCGATTAACTATGTCAAGGTCCGTTGCACACAATGTCATCAAGGAAATGACAACTACAGATCTCATGACAATGTACTAATCTCCAAGTGGGAGATTTGTTAAATGTGGAGTCTTAGGTCCCAAATAAAAAATAAAAAAAAGGAGAAAGCAACTACTCCGGCCACCCTTCCTCCATGTCATTTCGGGAAAGGATGCCAGGTCCCGCCACCATTTAAAGTGCAGAAAACTGGTTTTGAATACAAGTGCTAGCAGCCGTTCTCTAAGTTTCTTCTTCACGGTTTCCTGTTAGCGAAGGTTGGCTTACGGGTAAAGAGAAGGCGGAGGCTTCTTTTTGCGTTGGTTCAAAAACAGGGAAATAGAATCGCATGCAATGCTCTGCGTTTCTCCTCTTTTATAATTTGACTTACAGTGAGGCATAAAGAAATAAATAGCAATGGCTTCTTCTCTCCCTTTTTTGTCTTATTCCTTCGAGTGGATCTTCGGGACAGAGAGAGAGGGGAGAGAGGGGAGAGAGGAGAGAGAGTGAGAGACTATTTCTTATAAATATTGGTGATCAGTAAATCTTTAAGTAATAAAATCTTCTGTAACTTTATAGAAATAATCAATTTATCGAATCATGTAAATATGTGTCTTTTTTTTTTATGATATGAATTTTCTAATTCTATTTTTAGCTTTTATCATCGATGATTTATATACCACAACACCCACCCCTAACTATAATTTAGTTTTCAACACTTCTTATGATTTAGACATATGCTAAGGGGGACTTGTCTCGGATTATTAACAATTAAGTGAAATTTTATGATAAAAATACTAAGAAATCACTTAACTGGTGTCACGGGATTACGAACATTTTTTCTCTCAAAAACTTATACAAAGCCTAGTTTAATTTTCTCCTATTAGGATTTTATAGTTGTTACCTGTGTGTGTTTGACACTTTAAGCTAGATTCAAATGTTCAGTAAACTAGAACTTCCCCTCTTAGAAATATTTGACAAATTTCCTCGTGAGATCAATTGCAGACTCTTTATTCGTATATAATTTGATCGACATTTATACTTACGTGATTAATCAATTGTTTCGAGACAATTACAGGCATCACATCAAAGTAAATGTCATATATTCGTAATACCAATAGGAAGATTCACATCCATACCATTTAATTCCTATATATATTTACATATTTAACATATAAATTTCAATTTTTACACATATGCCACCTTACTCGTGCATGAAAATATGTATTTCAGCTTTTAAAAATTAAGATGGTTGTATTTTTTATGTGATTTGAAATATTTAGATGATATAAATGTTAAAGGTAAAGTTTCAATGTTAGATTTGTAAATACATAAGAATTGGATGGTATGTATGTAAAAATTTGCTTTTTACATTTATACTACCCAAAATCGGAAAAAATTTGCGTCTTAGTGACGTACGCAACGCTGCATACAAAATAGAAGTTATATGGATGTTATATTGGCATTATATTCATTTTATATCTCTTATAACATCCATATAACTTCTATGTGACCTACAGATATGCGAAAAGAGAAGCGCAAAACTTATTTGTAAGTTTAGGTATGTTACAGGTAAATTATATAAATATTACATGGAGGTTACAATGGATATAACGCGAATATAATGTCGATATAACGGTCATATAACCTCCATTATGTACGCAGCGCTGCGTACGTCTTACGTACGCATATTTTTTCCCCCAAAATCACTTATATCACATCAAAAATCACTCTTTGACATTTAAAATGTGAACTGCACCATTTCATGTATAGTTAAACTGGCATGCATGTAAAAAATTGAAATTTGAGTGTTGGATGGGTAAAGTATGTAAATGTTCATAAAATAAATAAACTATTAGACATTCAGAAGCATATGCAAGTTAGAAAGCCGCATTAAAATTAGGAATAAAAATATCATGAACCAGCAAAATTATCATGTAATTTCATAAACATGCAACAAAATAAGCCCATCATGACATAAATTTGTTCTAAGAATTCCATAATTATTTCCACATAAATAAACATGTCATCAAGCAAAAAAATAAAAAAAATCCTGCCATTCTTTTAGGCATAAAACATACAATATAATTGATTTTTATCATAATTCATCATATGATCAGTAAGTATTTAACCAATCAGCAACTTGTTGTCGTCCAAGAAAGTGTATGTAGGAACTTCCAAATTATAAGGCGCCGGTCCCTTCCTAATCCTCCCAGAAATATCATAATGTGATCCATGGCAAGGGCAGAACCAGCCACCAAAATCACCAGCATTTGGCAGAGGGATGCAGCCCAGATGAGTGCACACACCCACCACAACAAGCCACTCAGGATTCTTCACCCTCGCAACATCTTCCTCGGGATCGCGCAGCGAAGTGACATCCACGCTGTTAGCCAGCTTGATATCGTTCTCGGTTCGACGCCTTATGAAGACCGGCTTTCCACGCCATTTCACGGTTACCGTTGAACCAGGCTCGATGCTGGAGAGGTCAACCTCTAGAGAAGCTAAGGCGAGGACGTCTTTGCTAGCCGACATGCTTAGCACGAACTTTAGAATGAACAGACGGAGTAACGAGGCGTATACGAATCGTCCGCCGGTTAGGACGAAATAGGCAAAAGCTCGCTTGCTGGGATCTCCGGGGGGATATCGTTCATGATTGTATTCGTCGTAGAGGATTTGTGAGGTCGGGTTCTTTAGAGCAGCGGTGGTGGGAGGGAGATCGGATAAGCCCACATCTTGATGTCTGGGGACTAGAGATTCAGTTGAGAATCCTGCAGGAAGCCTCAAGAAATAGAAGAGAATGAGTTTGGGATGAAGGAAAAAGATTTCTCATCTGCAGCCAGTTAGGATAGATAAAAGCTGGTAAATACATGATAAGAGTACAACAACAACAGAACCTTAATCCCACTATGTGGGATCGGCTGCATGAATCTTTTTTCTCCGTTGCATCCTATTTAGTGTCATATTTTCATTTAGTTCTAATAATGTAAGATAATTTTTTGTACAATAAGCCCAAGTCTTCCTAGGTCCGCCTCTGCCTTTCTTAACATAAGTCGAATCTAAAACATCTACTCTACTAATTAGATCATCAGAAGGTCGACGTTTAATGTGACCAAACCATCTAAGACGACTTTCTCTAATTTTGTCCGTCACGAGAGTTACACCAACCCTATCACGAATATACTCACGTTTAATGTGACCAAACCATCTAAAAATTATATTATGAAGCATGTTAAAAACAATCTAAATACATGATAGTAAATGTCAAAAATGATCCCTGGTTTTTTTAGGTGTATTCTAGTCCCAGACTCTATTGTTAAATTTAATATCTCAACTCCATAAATTTTAGGGAAATTTACGCACACAACTCTTATGTATTTAAATATTTAACACCTAAGCGTTCATATATACATGCATGAAGCTTGAATCTTTAACATCATATAAAAAATATTATCATCACTATCTTTTACAAATGAAATTTACATTTTTCATGCATCGATTTATGACACCAAATTATTACAAAAGTAAATATGAAACCTTGGTTGTTAGATATGTAAATACATAAAAATTGTGTAGTATGTATGTAAATTTCTCTAAATTTTAATTAAATTGGTTCTACTGTTAGATTTGATGTTTCTTTGGATGGAAATTAGTGAAGAGAAGTTCTAAATGAAGATATTTGAGACTTCTTAGAGTCAAACTCATACTTAATATCATCTCAAGCTCATAAGATTGATCCAAAAAAATAAAAATAAAAATGCAAATGCCTCCTATAAAGCTCCGTTCACCAAATATGTCCAAACTTGATGATAGGACTAATTTGATTTCAATTTGCGGAGTTGGGGGGGCTAAATTGAATACTTGAAAAAACATTGGATTAAAATGAACACACCTAAGAAATCTAGAATTCATTGTGATCGTTTACTTTAATAGGTTAGATGCTGAAAATGATTATAACAGAACAAAATCAAACAATAAACAAAAGGGAACTTGCTAAACATAAATTTCTTTGACTAACACCTATATGATTATCCGTAACACTGCACCAGAGAATGTGGAGTGTAAAGCATTGCGGCAAATGCTATGATTGCTAGCCAAGTACACTGAGGGATGTAAGATGCATAAAAAAGAATTAAAAAACAAATACAAATTTATTATTATTTTTTAAATGATGTTAAACTTACACCTCCATGTAGCAAATCCATATGAAATGAAATATTAATAGGGATTGCAGTATAAAAGAGTTCCGTGCCGCTCGTGCATGAAAGTGAACAAATCAAGGCATATAGAAGTTCCATGTTGTTCTTGATCGTGGCATTAATAATTTCTGCGCAGTTCTTGATCAATATTTTTTAGATTCTGATAATGTTGTACAAATCTGCAATAATGTAGAGAGTTCAAAGAAATTCGACCACATCGATTGGTTTCAATAATTCAAAAACCACCGTACCTCACTTAAGAACTCCCCTATCATGCAATTATTATGTTTGCATCAAATAATTGCTTTGGTTCATATAACCGGAGGAAGGATTAAATGAATAAATTACACTTCCCTCTAAGCAATTTATACAAAATAAGATGTTACTACAGCATAATTGTTGGCTTTTGAGTATCTCCTATTATTAGTATATTTTCTATTTTTAGTATCTTCTATTATTGATATGTCATAATTTTTCTTTCCTTCTTTTATTATGGGGAGTTATGATGGATATTATTGTTTTCCCAATATGGGAGTCATCCTCCTCCATTTAAATTGAAATCATTTTTCTATGAAATTAAAGAGGAATAATTATTTTTCTCATCACAAAAACTACATGGTATTAGAGCCCTAATCTTGTCAACATCTTCCGCTCACATTCTGTTTAGTGACCCCTCCCATGCAGTCTCGATTAAAGCTCGTTTGGAAGGAAACAACCAGATCGCGAGACTCAGAGAACGGGATTGTGACATTCAAGGACCTTGAGACGTTCAATTAAAGCTGGCTGGAAAAGCAATGACTGCATCATTACATTGAAAGGAACGATTGTGGCACTTAAAGGAAGGCTTCGATTAACAATGATTGTGTATTCTCCTTCCGCTCAGTCATCATGATCTCGTCTTGATTAGAGCGATTAGAACTTGCGGCAAAAAGATCTCGCAATTTGAACAAATCAAGGCATAGAGTTCCATGTCGTTCTTGATCGCGACATAAAAAAGTTCTGCACAGTTCTTGATCAATATTTTTTGGATTCTGAGAATGTCATACGAATCTGTAATGATAGAGACATTTTAAAGAAATTCTACCACATCGACTAGTTTCAGTAATTCCAAAATCACTAAACCTCACCCAACAGCTCCCATATCGGGTATATTAGCTGAATATTTTCCTCAAAATTTACCACCTTATCTCACAGTTAAAAAGCTTAATAGATACAATTGTTTCGAGTGGGCACAAAATTGGTGATCGGCGGGAGAGATAAAATTGAGTATTTAACCAGAGAAATCCAAAAACCTACTACTGCTAATGATCCGTATATGAGAAAATGACATTCCAAAAATTCTCTGGTAATGACACGGCTTATCAATTTTATGGAGTATTCCATATAAAAACCTCATCTATTCCTTCCCATTGCTCTAGATATCTAGGAGGTTGCTTAGATCTTTATTCAGAGTTGAGAATTCTTCACAATTTTTTAGTTGAAAATTCAATTTTATAAATCTAAATAAAATAACTGTGATGTTATTACATATTACAATGAGTTGGTAACATTATGATATGAGCTTGATCAATGCTATGATGATATTTGAGAGAATTCAAATGACTATGCTCGCCACAAGAAAAGAGATGAAAAAGATCGAGTCTACAAGTTCTTAATTGGCCTTAATCAGAGTTTAGATAGAGTTCGAGGTCGAGTCCTTGGTAGAAAACCTCCAAACCCTCAATTTAAGAAGTCTTTCTTGAAGTTAGACATGAAGAGTCCAAAAGAAAAATTATGCCGTACAACAACGAATCATTTGGTAAAATTGAATAGGAGAACTCGGCTCTTGTGTCAAAAGGTGTTGATAAGGACAAATATGGGCAAAAAAAAAAGATGCAAGCATTGCAGAAAATCATGACGCATAAAAAGAGATGTTGAAAGCTTCATGAAAAACCTACAAATTAAAAATCAAAATCCAAGCGTGAATATTGAACTTATCAAGCCACTGCTAAAGAAACTAAGTTATCTGCTAACTTGAATGCAATCTCTTTCACCAACCTGCAATTAAAGCACTTGCAAAAATTATTTCAATCTCCATTATTATCCCCGACTCTGTCTTTACTCTTTAGTACAAAATGATAACTCTTTGTCCACTATATTCGGTGTTTTTCCTAATTTTCCTCATTCTTAAATTAATCAACTCTAACGCAACTGATCATATGACGGGTTCTAATTATTTTTCTCTTATAGACCTTGTGCAGATAATAAAAAAATCAAAATTGTCGATGGTTTTCTCTTAGTAAATGTCGAGATAGGAACTGTCAAACTCTCCTCGTCTTTAACCATTCGCAATGTTCTCCATATTCCTAATCTATCATGTAACATGTTGTCTATTAGTAAAATTGTTATTGATCATCAATGCCAAGCTAACGTCTATTCTTCTTGCTGTGAATTAATCACGAAGATGATGAATGGCAATCTTAAGGAAAAAATAGACTATTATTTTGAAGATGGACTTAACTCAAATAGACAATGTCAAAATACTGGTTTAAATTCTATTTATGTTTCTAAAGACAATGAAATTATGTTATGGCATTATAGATTAGGTAATCCTAGTTTTCATCATCTAAATTACTTGTTTCATAAATTATTTCAGAATAAAAATATGTCGTCATTTCAATGTGTTGCTAAACATTATCACACATCATTTTCTCCACAAATATAAAAACATATGACACCCTTTACTTTGATTCATAGTGATATCTAGGGTCCTTGTAAAACCCTTAACCCAAAAAAAATGGTTGTGACTTTCACTAATGATCACACTAGAATAAATTGGGTTTATTTAATGAAAGAAAAAAATAAAGTAAGAATAATTGTCCAAAAACTTTACAACATGATACAAACCCAATTTCAAACAACCATTCAAATATTACAGAATGACAATGACCGAAAGTATTTCAAAAATACTTTGGGTCAATTCTTTATGGAAAAATGAATAATTCATTAAAGCTCTTGTAGCGACACTCCACAACAAAATGGGTTATTTTAAAGGAAAAACAAACACTTATTAGAGGTACTCGGGCTTTGCTATTTACCAATCAAAAGCCTAAATATTTTTGTGGTGAAGCCGTTCTTATTGCTACATTTTTAATAAATAGAACACCCAATAAGATCTTCAACTTTCAAACACCTTTTGATAATTTTCAAAAAAAAATTTCCAAAGAATCGTCTCTCATCTTCTCTTTGCTAAAAATATTTGGGGGTACTGCTCATCATCAAAGAAAACTTGAACCTCGAGCCAAAAAATGTGTTGGTTATGCTTCTAGTCAAAAAGGGTACCAATTTTTTTATCCCACTACTAGAAAAATATTTGTTACCATGAATGTCACATTTTTTGAACCTCAACCCTTTTTCCACATCATCTTCAAGGGAGAGAACAAAATAAAGATTTGTCCACCGAATTTCAAACTTTTTTTCATATCGAAAACTCCCAAAATATTATATCCCCAACCTTGAGGGTTCAATCTAAAAATCGTAGCAAAATTTTATCAAAAGAAAATGCGTCGAGTCTTTTACATATTGAAATTCCTACAATGTCATCCCATGATGTTCATAACAAAGAAGAAACAAGGAAAAAACTACGACAGTGGTACCGCTTGATTTTATCTATTCGCGGAAAAGGACAACTAAAAAAAAAGGAATCTACAAATTTATTGCATTGCCAAAAATCCACGAACCAGCCAGGAAATGTCCTCACTAATCATTTATCTATGTTCAAGCCACCTCGTCTTTGAGTTCAGAGTCTTCTAGTCCTAGATCTGAGCCTACTTTGAATCATGAGTCGAATGAGTTTAGTCATCTCATTGGAGAAATTCTTACACCGAGCATTCATTGTCCCACTATGTGTCCTATGGAAACCTTTCACACACT
Organism: Phalaenopsis aphrodite; assembly: GCA_003013225.1. Taxonomy (NCBI): domain Eukaryota; kingdom Viridiplantae; phylum Streptophyta; class Magnoliopsida; order Asparagales; family Orchidaceae; genus Phalaenopsis; species Phalaenopsis aphrodite. Next base: position 1,165,884 of record NEWO01000176.1, read on the forward strand.
TTTTGTGTTTTTACCTCACAACTATCATGTATGGAGGTTCCAAGTACTATACATGATACTCTGAAAGTCCCTTAAGT
>NEWO01000176.1:1181093-1204248 GCA_003013225.1 Phalaenopsis aphrodite
TGAAATTTTCCCACTACTCAATCACCTGTAGCTATTTCCCTAATCCGCCACGCAATGTTTCAAGCGGGATTTACAAGCATACCACGTAATTTTTAGGTATTTATATACTAACATGTAAACTTTGATATTTACTTGTATGATACTATATTGTCTCGATCACATTGAAAGATAGGCATGAAATGTTGTGTTTCACTTTATCAAAAGTTAATATTTGTAAAATTTTGAATGTGATTTAATGATTTGAAAGTTATATAAGTAAATATCAAATTTTAGGAATTAGATATAAAAATGTCTAAGATTCATGTGGTATGTATGTAAATATCAAATGTTTCATATAATATCAACAATCAAATCAGACATATTGCATCAAATTTATGGACAATTAGATTGGTAGAACCAAGGCCCTAGAAATCTACCAAAGTTTTCAAGAAAAAGCGAATAGACTACTGAACGGGGTGCACCGCATCCTGAACACAAGGGGAAATGCCTGAACCAATAGTGTTTATAATGCCTTTGCCCTTAATTTCAAAATGGCATTTGCCCATTAATATGGAATCCATTTGAAAGATTTAGACTTTCAGTTCTCAAATCATTTACAACTCCCATAATCAATTTGCAAGTCATTTAACTGCTCTTCTCAGAAAGAAGAGCTAATTCCATTCAAAATAGTGTAACCATCTAGCATATTTATGCTACGTACATTCAAGAGGTGGCAAACCTCTCAAAACTGTTTTAGCTGATTGACCTTCAAAGCTTCACCAACCTGGACATAACATCATCACCTTCAATGTGATCTAAGTCATCCGCCCAAGACAACATCAAAAGGTATCAACTGCTATTAGATCTAGTGCACAGCCTTCTATTGCCATAATTAGCCTTTTAATGGGTAAACCGATGGGCAGCATCCCCTGGTAAAAAATTGTGTGATCTCCAGTATCCAATAATAATAGCGATGATTAGTATTTCAAATAAGAGGAAATATCACTTGTCAAAGTTATAAATAAAGCTTATTTTCAGCTCAATTGAGAGGTTTTTTCTACAAATGAATGAGCTTTGAAGAAATGATCCACAATGATTTACGTAGGTGATTATCTTACTTGCTATAATTACAGTGATGGAAGTGTTGCATACAACAATAGTAATCGTGTTGCTCCCCTAAAATCAATAGAAATGACTACTGGAGACAAAATTGTTCATCTTATCTAAGGAAATAATCAAACTAACCAACACAAGCTCTTGCTACATTTATAACTACCATTCAATGACCAATCTTGGGGCCTTCGACGTCAATTATTTTGAATGACTAAAAGCAACTGTATAAATGTCACTTATATACTAATTTTTCTACCAAATAATATATTTTTACAATTAGTCAAGGCCCATTAAGTTTTCACCTCAAAAAGTTTACCAAATAAGAAAATGTTCTTATACTTTGAACGTGCTAAGAAGTTTGAAGCAACAGAGAAGAATATCCTCAAATTCTATCTTGGTGTGCTAATGTCATTTGTAAGAACTTCACTGCTTGATTAACTATTCATTCACATGCAAAAGCTCAATATCCTCGTTCAACTTATCTTTTTCGTGCATCCACTTCAAATACCTTAAAAGTCTTCCTTCTGCTTCTAACTACGAACAAATAAAACACATTTATCATTTCTCTTTAAGAAGAACATCCCGATCAACATAGTAGGTAAATGCCAAATAAACTCAAATAGAATGTAGTTGCATTAAAATGAATTTAACCCCCATTAATAATGGTCAAACATTCCTCATAGAGAAGAGACGCGACCCTTGGCCAAGGGGTACTTCAAACTCCTTTCACTCATTCAAAGGGGGTCAACCCTACACTCCTCTCTCCATTGTTTTTTTTAAACAAATTTGCTTATGTGTGAGAAAGGATTGATGATATTGTGAAAAATTTTGGAGAGTTATTCCCTTAAAGAAGGCTTTGTAGTTGATTCCGCATACTTAAAATTTTTGTTTGGTGCCATTTCTCATCTTGCTTCTTTGGTGAATGACGAGGATTATCCTCTTCATCCCAACATTTCATTTCTTGCTTCTTTGGTGAATGACGAGGATTATCCTCTTCATCCCAACATTTCATTCAATGTTTGCCTACTTCATACTTCCCCCCTCACTTTTCTAAGCCGTTATTATAGCCTCCAATGGTCTCAAACGAAACTACAACCCTCAATGGTACTCTCGTCCAAGATAAGGTTTCCTAGACCAAATCTTGGGATTTTCCCATTCTCAATTCCTTAATCCTCAAAGACTGTGTCAGCTAACTCCAGAACAACTCTCCACACATTCACCTAGCCATTCCAAGTCATTTTACCACCTAGAGTTTCCCCTAGCCTTCTCCCCTAAGTTTCGAAATCCTAATTAAGCCCATCCACATTCTCCTACCAAAACAGCAAGGGGTCTCCGATACATTGAGGACATCATCTACAACATATTTAGGCTTTGATGGTACTTCATTACAAGCCTGCATCAAACCATCGAAAGCCATACAATATTCAAGATTGCAGCATGTATAATGACATAGTACATGTCAATTTTACCATAAACACTACTACTCAAGATATCCAAGGAGGTAGTCAACCTTGATCTTACACTCATCTAGTATGTTTAAGCTAACGTGTGCCACCTTGATGCCACTTAAGGTGGCCGAAGAGATATTTTTTACTAAAATCCCTCCAATTACCGGATGTGGATCATAAATGTACTATGTTATTTTGAAGAGATAATTGCATGCATGGCGGTCGACATATTGACATTTACAAAAGTAGAACCCATGTAATTTTTTTGAATTATAAAACTGATGCATTTACTCGTGCCACGATCAAAACATTTAAAAGTTGATAAAAAAGAAAAACATGGTTTGAAATTTTATCATGAATTAAATATTTGAGTGAGAATTTGAAAAATGGATGAAAGAGGGTGCAGGATTTGTAAATGATAATGTTTCACTACTATGTATGTAATTACCCTACTTTAAAATTGCTGATCTCTATAACTAGACTAAGCCCCACAATTTTTTTCCTTAAGATTTGTATCACTTTTGTGGCATAGATATTATGAGCATCTCTAGGATGAGATAAGGTATTATGGGCTTTAAAAAAAACCAAACTTTATACATAAATAGCGAACCCATGTCATGTTGTTGATCAATGAATTATTAGTGAGTTAAGACTCCAAACTTTGCTAATTCTTACTCTAGCCAGCATTCCCTCCCTTCATCTCTCCCTCTCTCCCTATCTACTTTGCGATTCTCTCATTCTTCTCTCTTTTAACTGCACAGCCCAACCTCCCTCTTCATCTTCAGCATTTATTCTCCTAAATTCTTCCCATCCCACCTTCAGCCTCCAGAAAATCTCCTTTATATACTAAGAAGGGTAACATATCCTCCTTCAACCGTCAATCCCAAGAATAAGAAGAGGACTACAAATCTGCGATGATACTGCATCAACTCCAACAGTCATAGTAAACATAGGAAATATTCATCTATTTGAACAAGCAATTGAAATATCATTCATATACTAATATACAAATATGAGATCCATATCCGAAATGAAGAACCCTAACCTCTGTGCGCTCCATTTAATTCACCCTTGAGAGCTAGAAGCGGTGAAGTCACCACGGCAGGCATCCAACCATCACTCAACTTATCTCCTTGGCTCAGATTTCTGGCAACTGAGCAGGCAGGAGCCGCACACGGTTTCCAAGATAAAGAAAAGAACCTTCTTCCCACAATCCTCAACATATTTTTAGTTTTTGTTCAATCGAAGCTCAGGGGAATATGCACAATCTAGGGTTTCTTTCGTTTTAGGCATCGATGCCAAGAAAGAACACGGAAAAGATAAAGGGGAGGTAGGCGCCCACAGACAAGTGCGCAAATTGATCGGAAAAAAAAAAAAAGCTCAGTTATCGTCATGAGATCAACTTTCAAATACTGCACCTATGTGTGGGAAAACCTAGTTACATGGCAAAGTATGAAACCGAATGTGGTTGCAAGGAGTAGTGTTGAGAAATAATATAAAGCTATGGCTAATGGAGTATGTGAGATGTTATGGTTGAAAAGAATTCTTGAAGAGTTGCAGATCCTGATAGACATGTCACTAAAGTTATATTGTGAAAATAAAGCGGCATTAAGCATTGAAGAAAATCCTGTGCAGCATAATCGCATAAAGTATGTGGCAATTGACACACTTCATAAATAAGAAGATTGATCGTGAAGTTATTTGCATGTCTTTTATCCTTACTGATAAAAAAAAATCGATATTTTCACCAAAGGAATGTTCAAGCATAATTTTGTGGTTCTTTTAAGCAAGTTGGGCATGACAGATATCTATGCTCCAACTTAAGGGGAATGTTGGATTTTGAGAATCTTCTGTTATTAGTATTTTCTATTTTTAGTATCTCATAATTCTTATTTACTTCTTTTATTGTGAGAATTAGATATTATTTTTTTCTCAATATGAGAGCCATCCTCCACTATGTAACTTGTAATCATTTTTTCTATGAAATTGAAGAAGAATTTATTTTCGCTCTCCCAAAAACTACAAAAATCATATGATTGTTTTACATCAAAACACAAATGACTCATAAACCTTGAGGAAGAACTAAACGTAGACAAGCATTGACAAAAACAGATACATCAACACGTTTACCTAAAGATGCAGAGAATGCTTATTATAACATTTTAAAGACAAAGCATCCTAAGATTAGTAATTAGTAATAGCAACTCAGTATCTAGTAAAACAAGGTCGAGAGGTGAATCAACCTAAAAGAGAATGTTTTTAGATTTTATAATAAAATTAAATATGACAATTGATGTGATCAATGATCGTAAAAATATCATCAGCTAGAAAAAACTAAATTTTCACATTAATTTCCTAAAATTTTCCCACTGCTTAATCATCAGTTGCTATTTCCCTAACCTGCCACCAAATGTTTAAAGGGAGATTTACAAGCACACCACGTAATTTTTATGTATTGTATACTAAAATCTAAACTTTAATATTTATTTATATAACGCTTTGTTGTCTAAATTGCACCGAAATATAAGCATGAAAAGTTGTGTTTCATTTTATAAAAAGTTAATATTTGCAGAATTTTGTATTCAATTTAAAGATTTGAAAGTTATATAAGTAAATATCAAATTTTAGGTATTAGATATAAAAATATCTAAGATTCATGTGGTATGTATGTAAATCTCAAATGTTTCAAATAACATGAACAATCAAATCAGACATATTGCATCAAATTCATGGATAATTAGATTAGTAGAACCAAGGCCCAAGAAATCTATCGAACTAAAATGTTTCAAGAAAAAGTGAATTGACTCATTCTGAACGGGGTGCACCACATCCTTAACACAATAAGTGGAAATGCCTCAAGCAATAGTGTTTAAAATGGATTTGTCAGTAATATCAAAATGGCATTTGCCCATTAATATGGAATCCATTTGAAAGATTTAGACTTTCACTTCTCAAACCATTTACACCTCCCATATTCCATCACTTTGCAAGTCATTAAGCTTCACTTCTCAGAAAGAGGAGCTAAACCCATTCAAAATAGTGTAACATTCTAGCATTTTTCTTCTATGTACATTCAAGAGGTGGCAAACCTCTCAAAACTATTTTAGCTGATTGGCCTTCAAAGCTTCAAAGCAATTGTATAAATGTCACTTATATACTGTTTTTTTCTACAAAATAATATTTTTTTACAATTAGGCAAGGCTCATTAAGTTTTCACCTCAAAAATTTTAAAAATAAAAAAATATATATTCTTATACTTTGAACGTGCTAAGAAACTCTAAGCAATGGAGAAGAATGTCCTCAAATTCTACAATGATGTGCTAATGCCATTTGTCGGAACCTTCATTCCTTAGTTGACTAACAATCAATAATCATTTGAATGCACAAACACAATTACCTTTATCAACTTATCTTTTTCATGCATCCACTTCAACTAACATAAAAGTCATACTTTTTCTAACTACGAATAAATGAAACACGTTTATCATTTTTCTTCAGGAGCAACATCCCTGTCAACATATTAGGTAAATGCCACAAAAATTCAAACAGAATGAAGTTGAATTAAAATGAAATTAACCCACATAAAAAATGGTCACCACTTCTCATAGGGAAGAGACACACCCCTTGGCCAACCGGTACTTCAACCTCCTTTCGCTCATTCAAAGGGATCACCCCTAAACTCCTCTCTCCATTATTTTTTCCCAAAGTTTGCTTAAGTGTGAGATCTTATAAATATGTTGGTATGATGGAATGAAAAGATAGATGATATTTTGACAAATTTTGGAGAGTTCTTGCCTTAGAGAAGGCTTGGTAGTTGATTCACCATACTTAGAACTTTTGCTTGGCACCATTTCTCATAATGCTTTTTTGGTGAATGAGAAGAGTTATCCTCTTCATCCCAACATTCATTCAATGTCAGCCTTCTTCATACTTTCCCCCTCACTTTTCTAAGCCATTATTATAGCCTCCATAAGTCTCAAAGCAAACTACAACCCTCATTGGTACTCTCGTCCAAGATAAGGTTTCCTACATCTTGGGATTTCTCCATTCACAATTCCTTATTCCTCAACGACTATGTTTGCCAAGTCAAGATAAAGTCTCCACAAATTCACCTAGCCATTCCAAGTCATTTTAGCACCTAGAGTTTTCTCTAGCCTTATCCCCTAAGTTTCTTAACCCTAATTAAGCCCATCCACATCCCCCACCAAAACAGCAAGGGGTCTCCAATACATTGATGACATCCATCTTCAACAAATTTAAGCTTTGAAGGTGCTCCATTACAAGTCCACATCAAACCATCGGAAGCCATACAACATTCAAGACTGCAACATGTAAGATAATAAAGTACATGCCGATTTTACCATAAACACTACTCAAGATATCCATGGAGATAGTCAACCTTGTCCTCAAACACATCTAGAATGTTTAAAATAACATGTATAAGGAGTAATCTTCAAGACCTTGATGCCACCTTAGGTGTCCGAAGATATATCTTTTACTGAAATCCCACCAATTGCTCGGAGGTGGATCATAATTGTACTAAGTTATTTTAAAGGGATGATTACATGCACAACACTTGAAATATTGACGTTTACAAAACTAGCACCCATGTGATTTTTTTAAAGTATCGAACTGATGCTTTCATGTGTGTCACAATCAAACTATGTAGAATTTGATAAAAATGAATAATATGGATTGGAATTTTATCATGAATTTAATATTTGGGTGAGAATTTGAATAGTAGATGAAATAGGGTGAAACATTTGTAAATAATAATGTTTCAGTGATATATATGTAATTGCCCCAATTTTAGAATTGCAGATCTCTACACCTAGACTTAGCCCCATAATTGTTTTCCTAGAGAGTTTTGTATCACTTTTGTCTCATAGATATTATGAGCATCTCTAGGATGAGATAAGGTATTATGGGCTTTTAAAAATAATAACCAAACTTTATATGTAAATAGCTAACCTACGGCATGTTTTTTATCAATGTATTATTAGTGAGTTGAGACTCCAAACTTTGCTAATTCTTACTCTAGCCAGCATTCCCTCTCACCCTGTCCACTTTGCCATTTTATCATTCCTCTCTCTTTCAACTTCACAGCCCAATCTCCCTCTTCATCTTCATCCTCTATTCTCCTAAATTCTTCCCATCCCACCTTTAGCCTCCACCAAACTTCCTTCGTATTGTGGGAAGGGTAACATATCCTCCTTCAACCATCAAGCCCGCCAAAAAGAAGAGAAGAATTACAAATCTGCGATAATTCTACATCAACTCCAATAGGAACTAGTAAACATCGGAAATATTCATCAATTTGAACAAGCAATCTAAATATCATTCATATACAAATATGATATCTATATCCGCAATGAAGAACCCTAACCTCTGTACACTCCATTGAAATCACTCTTGGGAGCCAGAAGCGGCGAAGTCCCCACGGCAGGCATCCAACCATCACTCAACTTGTCTCCTTGGCTCAGATTTCTCGGAGCAGAGCAGGCAGGAGCTGCACATGGTCTCCAAGATAAAAAGGAAAACCTTCTTCCCGCAATCCTCAGCATATTCAATCGAAGCTCAGGGGAATAAACGCAGTCTAGGGCGGGGAGTCGATGCCAAGGAGGAACACGGAAATGATAAAAGGGAAGAAGCTCGGGTTCGCAAATTGGTGGTTTCGATTAAATTGATTAAAAAATTTGTTAAAAAAATATTACAAACAAAATTAAATTAAAGTACTCACAAAATTAAACAGGTCAAATAAGACGTAAAATTTTACCAAAATATAATTTTATTTTTTTAAATTAATTTGATCTAATTAAAATTTAATGCTTTAATGAAAATGTAAATTCAGCCAATTAAGATTAGGCATTTTTACATATGGGAAATTTACGTGTGTTCGTCAGGTAGTTTATATGGAGGGTATTGGAGGTTATATCCGCGTTATACCTCTGTAACCTACATGTAATGTGCCTGTAACTTACAGTGGAACTTATTAGTTACATGTAGGTTACAAGAGATATAACGCTGGTATAACCCTCAATATCCTCCATGTAACCTACCTGATGTATACATATGCAATTTTTTCTCTGTTTGGGATGACTTATTTGTGCTGAAAACGCCGCCGAGTCGACTGTTTCGTGTGATTTAATTTGTATCGTTTTCTTTTAATGAATAAATGGGCCCGCGGGATTGACACTGTGGCCAGCTTTCGCTGGCATCATACGTGCTCGATACTCTGCTGGTTTTGCCCAAATCCATCGCCTTCCTGAAGGAAACCTTCGCTATACATTCGACATTAGAGCTAGTTGGGAAGGAAATGAAGGGATCGCGACAGTGGATCACAGGGTTGTGCGGCTCGGTTTCGCGAGAAGAAGGAGGGAAATTGAGGGTCTTCAGTGAATTCGTGCGGCTTGGAGAGGACGAAGCGGAAACCAGGGAAGTATAAACAATTCAATTCAATTCAATTACTAACCCTTCCTAATATCCAAATAAATATAACCTCGCTTCAATTATAGTATCAGTAAGATTGCATGATCTTGAATTTTATGTTGATAATGTATAAATGATTAAAAAGTTCATTAAATTTTATGAGATTTCCAATAAAATATTATAATTAATCATATATAAAAGACCCAAATATCGATTTCTCCTGTTCAATCTAGCCCCATGATAAAAGCTCGTGTCATGTGTCTATAATTCGACCCCCCACGCATCACGGCAGGGATCAAACCCTTGTCAGAGGGGACTTACGGTGACCCTGCCTACCAATTGGACAAGGAATGTGGCACTATAATTAATCATATATATGTATCATACTATATTACTATTGATACTATTTTTCTCATAAGCATTTAGATCTAAAAATACCTTTAGAATCTTTAATCCAATTAAACCCCCTTAATATCCAAGAGAAGAATGTTTTTAAATTGAGAACAACACTTTTTGTAACAATTTTTTTATTGTATACATAACAATATTATGTTTGCACAAGGGCAGAATGATCATTTATCCAGAAACAGTTGCAAATAAGTTGTTTTCCAAACGCACAAACCAACAAGTCAGTCAGTTTATCCAGATAAGCTGTTGATCAACAGTTTATCAAGATAAACAGCTTATCTGAATAAGCTAAAGCTGCCCCAAACAGACCCACCATCTCCAAGCCGCCCTTCTCCATTGTTTTCATGCTTCGTAATTCCTCCTCTCTGCCACCTTCTCCTCCAAGGGTCGCTGAGCTTTCTCGTAAAGCCACAACTGGACTTGCTACTCCCATCTTAGCCAGCTATTGAAGGAAGGTTAGATCAAACTCGCCCACTGTCTTTTCGAGGATAACCTACTTATCCTGAAACGCAGCCCATGGGTAGGCCGCAGGGTTCAGCCTGCGACCTGCGTTTAGTGTAAAAACTCAAACGCAATTTTGGATAAACTAGCGAAACCCCCGAACCAAACGGTACAGCAGCGGCGTTTTGAAAACGCCGCCCGCACTTATAAGCTGCCCCAAACGACCCTTAATCTATGGAATCTTTTATGGTAAATAACATTATTTAAAAGTCTCCATATGTAAAAACCCTAAAATTAATTAATAAACTGATTTGTTAAACTATATTATTGATGAATTTAATTTAATCACAATATAGTGTGAATTTTCGTTTTAATTAAATTTTTATTTCCAACGAAAAAATAACCTAAAATTTAAATAACTCTTAGTTTGAATTTTAAATTTCATAAACTAAACAAAATCATCAAATATGCTCGATTTGACAAGGGATTTTTAATTTTAATCAATTAATGCATGCCTCTAAAAACGATTGTAAATTTAATTTTGTCAATTTAAGACACTAATATTTATATTATTTTCTAATTAGTTAACTCATGTCTTTGTAATTGCTGAATTAGTAGAAATTTGATTTAAAAAAAAAAACTGATTAATATATTGTATTGAATTTTAATATTTTTGTTAAAATTAAAAAATGTATATAGAAAAGTGTTAGTTTACAAGCAAAAACTTTAGCATTACATTTGTAATTGCCTGTTTCATATTTAATAAATTATAGATTTATTTAAATAGTGTAATAATCTTTTTAACCATATTAAAAATACTATTGATATTGGTTTATCTAAAAAAAAAAATTATGAATATATTTTGAATGTGATCCTTTTTTCATACATACATCACACACACACACACACTAGGCATTGATGTTTTTTCACTTTCTAGAATTTTTTCACATAAAAAATCTTGGTATCTCCATGTGCCGCTTTTCTTCTATTTGCACGTGTTAGAACTTTGTGTAGCACGAAGATTTAAAATTATTACTTTACTTTTGAGAATTTTTAAACACGCAACATTAGTATTTCCCAACAACAACAACAACAACAAACCTTTATCCCACTAAATGGGGTCAACTAAATGAATCTTTTTCTCCATTGCATCTTATTGAGTGTCATATTTTCATTTAATTTTAATAAATTAAGATCATTTTTTTTACAATATTCCTAAGTCTTCCTAGGTCTACATTTACCTTTCCTAACATAAGTCAAATCTAAAACATAACTCTCATAATCAGATCATCAAATGGTCGATGTTTAATGTGGTTAAACCATCTAAAACAACTCTCTCTAATTTTGTCTGCCACTAGAGCTACAACAACCCTATCACAAATATATTCATTTCACATTTTGTAGCTAGGTGTAAAGTCACTCATCTACCTAAGCATTCTCATCTCAACAACACTTTACTTAGATTTGTGCTTTTCTTTTAAAGGCCAACATTCAACACAATAGAGCATTGTAGGTCTCACCACCATCTTATAAAATTTTCTCTTCAGTCTAAGCGGTACTTTTCTATCACACAATAGGCCCGAAACATTCCTCCACTTCAACCAACCAAATTGAATTTTACTAATAACACCCCCCATCTATATCACCATCACTTTGAACAATGGACCCGAGATATCGTGTTCACATCTTTTAATAATTTGACCACCTATGGTTACAACTCTGTCCCTAGAGCTGCTACTACTAAAATTACATACCATGCATTTAGTTATTCAGTTTTAGTTATACTCAAACAAAGATCTTTAGATTCCAATGTAGACCTCCTAATTCAAGTTTATCCTGAGCTTTTTTTTCTATTCTTATCCACAATAAGGATATCATCGAGGAAAAGAATACACCAACGTACTTCCTCCTGTAAATTTCCAATAAGAGAATCCATAACTAAAGCAAAAAGATATGGACTTAAAGCCGATCCTTGATGTACTCCAACTGAAATAGAAAAATATTTGATCAAACCTCATTCTGCTCGAACACAAGTAACAACACTAGTATGAATATCTTTAATCACTTGAATATAAGTAGTATCAACACTTTTCTTCTCTAGAACTCTTGAAATGATATCTCTTGGAATCTTATCGCGGGCTTTTTTTAAATCAATAAAAATCATATGTAGATCCTCCTTATTCTCTCTGAACATCTCCATTAAACCTCTCAATAAAATGTATAGCTTCCATAGTAGACCTACTCGGCATAAATCCAAATTGATTATGAGAAATCTTTGTAATACGTCTTAACCTATGTTCAATTACCCTCTCTCATAATTTTAAAGTACGAAATATCAACTTAATTCCTCTATAATTTGTGCACTCTTGTGCATCCCCTTTATTCTTAAAAATTAGGACCAAAATACTCTTCTTACACTCCTCAGACATCTTTTTAGTTTTTAATATAATATTAAGGAGTTTAGTAAACCAAGAAACCCTTAAATCTCATATACATTTTCACACTTCACTTGAGATATCTTAAGGTTCTACAGACTTTTCATTCTTGGTTTTTTTTAAAGCCTTCTCAACTTCTTTTGCACTAATGTGTCAGTAAAAATGAAACATTTTATTGTTATTAATGATATTAAGTTCACTAAGATCGATCATATTTTCAGAAACTTCATTAAAAAGTTTATCAAAAGAACTCACCCACATATGTTGAATATCTTTTTCTAAGAAAATCACTTTTTTTATTTTCATCTTTAATGCAATTTACTTGAGTTAATTCTTTACTTTTCTTTTATCTTTATTTGACTAGTTTATACATACAATTTTAACCTTCTTCAGTATTCAATCTATTACAAAGATCACTAAAAGCAGAATGTTTAGCGTAACAGATTGTTCTCTTAGATTTCATACTGATCATTTTATATTTTTCTCAGTTTTCTAAGTTTTTACATTTAAACTAATTTTTATAACATAACTCCTTGCTTTTTATCTTTTATTGCATATTATTATTCCACAACCAACTATTTTTATTTATAAATACATTTTCTTTTGATTCTCCAATTACATCTTTTGCCACTTGTTTAATAATATTTGCTAATTTATCTCAGATAGAATTTGCTTCTTCACGAACATCCTAAATCTTGAAATCTTGAAACCCTGAAGTTTACTCATAAAAATAATTTTATTTGTCTTTTAGTGCCCCATTCTAATTCTACTACAATGATTCCTAGTATTCTTTATTTTACAACTCTTTATTTTAAAATCTAGAAATAATAATTGATGTTGACTTAAATATTCACTTAGAATGACCAGACAATTTTTACATTCTCGATGATATCTTCTTTGCATAAGAAAATAACTAATTTGTGTTTTATTAGATCCATACTTATAAGTAATAATATGCTCATTTCCTTTCTTGAATAAAATATTAGCAATAATAAAATCATACGTTGAAACAAAATCTCAAATGACTCTACCTTCTTCATTAACCACTCCAAATTCGTAGCCACTAAGAATATTTCTAAAATTTTCTACCACTCTACTAATATATCCATTTAAATCTCCTCCAATAAATATTTACTTTTCAAGATGTATCATTTGTATTAAGTCTTATGACTCAATCTTTACACCTACTTGAGGAGCCCAAGGAGTTATAACATTAAAAAAACTTAGTATCAACAATAATCTTAAGGGTAATACTTTTATCTCCAATTATATTATTTTTTGCAACGTTATCTTTTAAACTCTTATCTATACACCAATTCTAGTGCGACTCTTACTTGAATATTAATGTTTAAAACCTAAGTTATCATTTCCTTAGCATTTTCTCCAACCCATTTAGTTTCTTGAATACAAACGATATTTATCTTTCTATTAATCATAATATCAACTAATTTCATTGATTTGTCTGTGAGAGTACCTATATTTCAAGATCTATTTTAATATTAGTTTCATCAACTAACTTCTTTGCCCGCACCTGTTCGTAATGTGATAATCACCCTTGCTTATTTGACACTACACTCAGGCACCGATGTAACGACTCTTGTACACTTTTGTATTCAGGCCATACACCACACTGCTTCCAAGGGACGCCCGAACATTTACACAATAAGCGAAAGAATTCATATCATGATTTTCGAGAAATGTTACGATTGATGACTATCTAACACAACCCTCAACTTTTTACATCCGGGACTTGAGACTCGACAACAACATTGTTCATTAGTATTTTCAAAAAAAAAAAAAAGAAAGAAAAACTGAATTGTTGTTTGAAATTGTTTTCTTTTCATTTATATTTTTTAAGAATGTTTGATTTTTTAAATTATATGTATAATTTTTTATTATTTATTTTTTAAAATAAATCAAATTATTTTCAAACAATACTTAAAACATTTTTTATAAACTTATTATTAGAATGTTCCTATTTTTTTTCCAAATAAAAACCACCTCAACATGTTGCTTAGCTTATTGGCCTATACTATTGTCATCACCATTACCCACCATCCACCACCCACCACCGTAGTGCTAGCTACTTCTTGCCACTCATGACATAAATTGACTTAAGTAATATTTAGTAAAAATAAAAATAACCACCATCTAAAATATTTAATTTTTTTTTATTTAAAAAAAAAATTAAAAAAAATAAAAAATCAAGATAAAAAATTAATACCAAAAGGCCTTGACTTTTATGTCAAATGCTCTGTCTTCAACAAAAGAGCTGAAGTCCATGTATCCATAAGTACATTATGTTACATATACCAACTATTTCCTCCACAAAGTGAACAACAATACTAACCCTAATCACCAATAGTCCCCACAAGAGCAAGCCCCATTCTCAAACCTGTGGAACCTAATCCTATCCCGGACAATGATCCCCCGCCCCAACACCTTACAGACCACCTTCATCCACTCATGGCAGTCCCAGCAGGTCCGCAGGTTCTTCGAAACCCGAATATCTTCCACTCCCTCCCCTCCATTACTCATCACACAATAAGCCACAGCAAGCTTCTCACTGTGACTGCTCAAAGTTTCCTCCTTTTCTTCCTCAGAAACATCTTTCGTCGACACTTCAGTGTTCGGCACGTATCCTTCCTCCTTAGCTCTCCCCATCAGCTCCCCTAACACCCTATAAATGTCGTCGGAAGTGCGGCGCGATCGGTCTCCGGCCTTGAACTGCAGAACTCTGCCATCCACCTCCACCCAGCTCAATCCCTTCCCCTTCCGCACTCCGTTCTCCTTCATCACTCTCCACACTCCCTCAGCCTTCTCCCAATCCTTAGCCGACGAGTAGATGCTCGAGAGGAGTACATAATCCCCACTGTGGCACCGCTTCATCTTCCCCATCAACATCTCTGCGACATCCCAACGGCCGTTCCTTCGACAAGCTCCGAGCAAAGCTCGCCAAATTGCAGAATCTGGTGCAAAAGGCATGTCCTTTATGATCTCGTAGGCGGCGTTCAGTTGCCCGGCACGCGCCAGGGCGTCAACCATGGCTCCGTAGTGTTCCAGTTGTGGCTTGATGGAGAAATCTCGCTGCATCGAATCGAAGTAGAAGCGAGCTTCTTTTACCATGCCGCAATGGCTACATGCGGTTAGGATCCCTACGAAGGTGATTTTGTCAGGAAAAATACCTTCTTTGGTCATTGAACAAAACACCTGGAGAGCTTCTGACCCACGGCCATGGATGGCCAGACCAGTGATCATGGAATTCCAGATAGAAACGGAGAGGGAGAATCTCTTTACTGAATCAAAGATGCTTCGAGCGATATCGATCTTTCCGCACTTGGAATACATGTCGATTAGAGCCGAGCAAAGAAAAGGGTTGGATTCAAAACCAGTTTCTTTCTCGGTCATCAGCTGGTGAATCTGCTGGCCGTTGCGCAGCGCGCCGGCACGAGCACAGGCGGACAGAGCTGTTGAGAAAGAGAAGCAGTCCGGCTCAACGCCGGCGAACATCATCCGTCTGTAGAGACTCAAGGCCTCCAGAGGTCGCGAGCTCCGAACCGCGGCAGTGATCATGGAGTTCCACGAGATCGTATCCCTCACGGGCATTCTGTTGAACACCCTGTAGGAGCTCTCAATGTCTTCCTTTTGCAGAAAACTCATGATCAGTAAATTCCCATGGAAGGGGTCGGTGTTTCTGTCGAGAATTTCGTCGAGCAGTTGCAGGGCATCGGTCAAAAGATCCCTGGAGAGATAAAGCTGAAAGAGAAGAGGCGAACGAGAGCTGAGCCCTTGGAGGCCGAGTTTAATGAACCAGACGTGGACTTCAGATGCGTTGGAGAGGTGGGGAGAGATGGTGGAGGCTTGGAGGAGTAGAGCAAGGGTGCGGTGGTCCGGCCGGAGGGCGCCGCATGCATGCAGGGATTTGAAAGCGAGGAAGGCATTTGTGGGAGAGCCTTTCTCAATGGCGGAGCGGATGATGGAGTTGCACAAGGACGGGAGTCGTTCTTCGGCAGTGCGGCATTTCGTCGAACAGGTGGCGGGCTCAGTCAGTGAAGCCAATTGACGACGACACGAGAGCAGCGCGAGCAGCATTAATTTGTGGAGAAACGGCGACTACTGCCACCCGATGATAAGGAAAAAATATTACATTAGGACTCCGTATCGCAAAGTTACATTCAGAGTTCAATGAATTCACGTCATACGTGAAGGTGAGAAAAAAAAACGGTCCGGTAACATAATGAAAGATTCCTCTTGTGTTATTCAGGTGTTATTATATGTTATTCATGTGTTATTATGTTCTGGAAATATTTTTGGTACTATAATAACACAATAACACATCAATAACACATGAATAACATACAATAATATCTGAATAACAAGAGAAGAATATTCTCTGTGTTATGGGGCCGATTTTTTTTTCTCACATTCACGTGTGTGACGTGATTTCATTGGACTACACACGTAACTCTACGTATGGAGTACTGATGTAATATTTTTTCGGGGATAAGTAATTTGTTATTGTAAAAGACAAGGGGAAGGATAAGAGGTTTGTGTTAAATAATAAAAATATTATACTAATAAATATGATAAAAATAAATATATTAGATTAATGCAATTTGTTTTTTTTTTATGTAAAAATGAACATAAATTGATAACATTCAAATAAATATGTGTAAAAAGATTGCATGAATTTTTTTATATTTTGCACATTTTTTGAATGAAATTGCACTTTAAAGAAATATATTTTTATGTTTTTCTTGCAGGTATAAACAATATTATGAGTAGAACAAAGTGGAAGAAATATGAAGCAAAAATGAGAAGATTTGGAGTAAAATGCATTTGTGAAGGTCGAGGTAGGCACCAAATATTGGGCGCAGGCGCCAACCAAACTACGACAGTCTGATAAATCTAATCAGCATGGAGATGAAAAATAAATCACATGACTTCTAATTTTTCATCAATATCAACAAATAATATCATATTACATATCTAATGTAATATCATATCATGATATATTATTATATATTTATTGCAATATAATTAGAGACCTTATTATGCATATTTGTTTAATTAATATGTTTTTTTTACAAAATTCAAATCAAGCATCAAAGTTTAGCTAGCTAGAAAAATCTTCACAATTATGATTCATGTAATGAGTAAACATTTTCAAATCTTAGACTTACTTCAACATGTAATATTTAAAACTCCATCTAATGTAAAGTCTCACATAATTCTTAAATTGTAATTAGGATAATAACTACATATGTATATTGAGTAACTAATGACAAGATTTAAAACTTGGTGACTCCATATAGTAATGTTTTTAGGGTTCATTTGGGTATTTGTAGCTATCTATAATGGATATATATATATATAAAAAGTTTTGTACATATTATAGAACTTTTTTTAGGAAAATGATAACTAATGGCATATTTGGGGCAGCTGTAACTTATTAAAAAACAGCTATGATGTTGTTGAAGAATAATCTGATGTTCAAAAAATTGCAGTGGTTATTACAATTTTTTTTTTAAAGTCATACCGCAACTAAAAAATTGTCACCGCACCTAACCATGACTGGTGGGAAAACGCAGATTTCAGCAACAATTTTTTGAAAAAAGATATCAAAATGCAATTTACCCAAATATACAAAATTGTGATGTGGTGTCGTACCTCTACCACCTCAAACGAACCCAAAATAGAATCGTGGCTTCTATAAAAAAAAAAAAAAAAATTTATGAAAGAGACACCCAAATTAGCACATTAACATCTTTTTAACGAGCAAATCTACTAAAATATGATATCCGTAAAAAAAAAGTTGTTTCTAATTCTTTTATAAAGCGAAAAATTACAATACCAAAAATAGCTTTAAAAATTCTTTTTTATTTAGAACAATTTTTCAATGAGTCTCATAGAAAGTTCAAATCCCCCAAACAAAATTTTAATCTTTATCAAAAAGCCTTCTCAATCTTCCTTAGATAAACTCAACATAAACATAAAATGATACCTAATATTTAATCTTACATATTCTTATGTGAAGCATTAGTAACTCTATAACAAAGACCTTTATTTTAAAATATTTATGCAATCTTGTTTGGAGCAAGATAATTTATTGATGGATGAGTACAATGTCCCTTTTAAAAGTACTATTTCTAGTTAAAAAAAGCAAAAATATTTTAATACCAATAATATATTCACAACATTTAAAATTCTCAACAACATCATTATTAAGAATTTTTTCTTGTAAAACTATTAATTTATCATAATAAGATTAGACTAGGGATGAGGCTTCCTTTTTGTAATGGACTGGTTGACATATTCAACTTCTATAGTGTAATCCCAATAGGTGATGTTGAATTGCTTTGCATGTTTTGCAACCATTACAAACATGAGGTTCCATGTTTGATGTCTCTAATCCATTACATGTTCACCATTAAAGTGTAAAAGGATTGACCTGTCTTCTTCTTTGTAATAGGAATTAAGTTATATAGTTTAGAGAAATTTTTTTTAAAAAAATTTGAAATATTTGGTATTGTTAGACAAGTTATCCTCACTACTCCGCAAATACACCTTTTACTGAATAAAAGGCAACTAAGAAATAAGCTATAGAGTAAGGGGTTTTATTGCGTCCAGACAACAGTGTAATTTTGCATCATGTGTTCAATTAAAGCGAACGCAATACATTGTTTTTAGAATGGGACCCACTCGAATTTTTCATCGAGTTTTAATTAGACACTGAACGCAAATCTACGCCTGGTGTTTGGACATAATTAAAAATCATAGAGAAGAGTGTGGAATAGGTCCTTCTAAAGAAGGAAAGGGAACTTGGCGACAAGTGAAAGGTTATTACTGAGACCCTAAAAGTGCAACTCGCCCTAGTTATGCTTCTGTGCGTTAAAGAATGTACCAAACAAATTTGAAAGTTGTTTATTTAAATGATTGAATGATACATTAAAAATAATATATATCTCAAAAGACAAAAAAAATCATCTTATAATAGATTTACTCACTAAATAAAGATGTCAAAATTAATGAATCTACGTGAACCAAAGAATTTTTTTTCATACGTAATTTTGGTAAGAGAAATTATTTTAAATATTATTATAGGGTTCCTATGGAGGCACATTTCTATAATTAATTATAACTTCAAAAAAATTATCTCAGAAGAATACTCTTGATTAAAGTAGGGGCTCATGTCTCTATGATTCAAAATTTAATTTTTAAGATTACTATTTTGGAAATTCAAATGATATAGATCAAATTGGAACAGTTTTTTTCTGGATTCCAAAGGAGGAAAGGAAAGTAATGCTCAAGTGCTGAGAAAATGAATAGCTATTTGACATCAGGCTTTATATTTTTAAAATTGAGATTTATTTTGTTTGAGTTATTCATTTTACTAGAATGTTAAAACTTATATTCAAATAACATACAATCATAAAATATCTTAGGAGGTGAGGACTTCTAACATAGATGATAATTTATCTGAAAACCAAAATAAAGTGAGAACTATTATCACAATATATTCTCAAACTTTTCCTAATGGTATGAAATGTACTTATAAAGCAAAGTCCGATTCTTTGAACTAGTGGTTGAGAGCTTTGTTTTTCAACTAAGAGGTACATGGTTCAATGCCTTGTGTATGCAATGTGTATGCATTTGGATGTATGTTTGTGGGGAAGAGATGTTTGACTCTTTGGCCTTAGAAAAATACATAGGAAAGGACTATCAATCAATCCCACATAATTGTCTAGAAATCATGAAGTATGATCTGATGAAAGTAATATAGGTAAGGTTATTAATTATTAAAGAGAAAATAAGCCTTATAATTTGATCGCAAGGATCAAGTTGTTTAACTATGTGTAGTGTGTAATGCTTTTAGATATTACAAAATTTTAGAATTTATAAATTTTTATTTATTTGATATACTTTGAAGGCTATAGGTATGCAACTAATGCAAGTATACATGTACTATATTTTAAATTTTGAAGGCAAATTATAAATTTAAGTAAACTTCCCTAGGAAGAACAACTGTCCTCACTAGTCAAATACCCCTTTATGTGTAATGGGTGAAGTGGTGGAAGGGAAGAATGAGTCAAAATATAAGTGCATATGATTTAATTACTTCTAAAGTTTCTAATGAATTTTATTGATCGATTTTTATTATTTTTTATTGATTTTATTTTAAAATATTAATTGATTTTGAGTTATTAAATTGGGTAGAAATATAATCCTAAGAGCCAATTATACAACCATCCATGCCAAACATAATCAAGTGAAGAAACCTAAGATAAAAGTATGTTATTTAGGTGAATAATCAAAATAACACACAAATAGAAACAAAAAATCCAAAAATAAAGCAAGATAAAAAAGTCAATGCAGCCAGGCATCACAAAATATCCTGAAAGAAATAGAAAACATTGAGCATCCAAACTCTGCCTTCATACAACTTAATCTAGAACTAAGACTAATAGATGAGCATGTTGAATTTGTAGTTCCTCCTCCTCAGCTCATTAGAAGCTTCATTCGAAAATACCTGCTTCTCAGAGTTTATCCTAGCTCATCTTCATTCATCCCTGTTTTTTCTCAGTTCAGCTCATTTGATTAAAATTCATCTTCATTTATTCAAGTTTAGGATCACCTTCTCATATCTACATACCTCAATAAAAAGGCTCATCTTAACTTTATAAATAGACTCCCAAAGAAAAAAAAAAAAACATGTGCTTACTCAACAACCATAATAGTTAATCCACCTAGGTTTCTTGTAGCATCTACAAAAAAGAGTCAATATAAAAGCATGTATTGTCCCAAGCAGTTTATATATAGCACATATCTATCGTAGAGTATCACAAAATAATTATAGAAGCATACCAAACCCAACAAGCATAATAGTTAATCCTAACATAGAATCTAGGGTTGATGCTCTAACAAGCAAGTGTAATGTGTGTTAGGCCATTTGGTGAGTCTAAACTAGGCATTAGCGTTAGGAATTTAGTTCGATTTTGGGTTTAAGTTTACCAGTGAGTGGTTAAAATATTTTATTTTGCTTTTTAGTTTTTGTTATTTCAATTTGATCTTAGGTTTTAAACAATACACATAAATATGCAAATTATTCATTGGCACAATCCTGATATTTAAGATATCATCGGTATTCAAAACACTTAAAACATTAAAACAGAATGAAATAATATTTAATAATGCCTACAAGCACACAAAAGTAGATTTTATGGATTATATATTTATTTTTTTTCATTTTATTTAAAATTAGTTGATTTTTTTGTTTTATATTTTATATTTTTTATATTAAGTTCAAATGATTTCAAAGTCTTATGAAATTATTTTTAAAACTAAAATATGACTCAATGAAAATTTCATAAAAAAGTAAAAACTATTGTATTACTTTGAATTATTTATTGTTTATTTATCTATTTTCAATATGTTTCTTTAAAAAAAAATCAAATCCTTCAAATTTAGTGAAAATTTATAAAATAATCTACAATGAAATTCCAACCCTTTAATAAAATATTGAAGTTTTTTGAGGTCAAATGAATTTTTTATAATTTATTAAATTTATTTGACTAAAAAAATAATAGAAAATAATTTTTTTAATCAACATTATTTGAATTAATTTCCATAATTTCTTTTTTATCAATGAGGTTTCATAATTAGTTTGGTAAATTTTCTTATTTAATTGAGATTATTGTAAATTTTAGAATTTTTATGTTGATTTATTGAATTAACTAGTTCAATAATTGGGTTTATTTGAAACTTGATGGAATTAGTTCAAAAACTTTAAGATTTTGCTCCCAAAATCGACGATGATTATTAGAGGTCCTCTTGAAGTCATTTAAAGACATTTTCGTTGATTAATCAATTTATTAATTTTTATCGTATACTATTACGATCATCAATATATTATATCTAATGAAATTGATAACAAAGTTCAACAATCACATATAATAGATGTTCCCCATAACAAGGGTGGCTTGATCCAAGTGATCAAAGGCTTAATTTGCAAATCAATTCGATTGAAAAGGATCAATTTGACAAGACAAATCATCCTATGGTAGATCTACTTAATTTTATGGTTTACTCCACAGTGTCAAAACCCGAGCAGAAGAATACAAGAAAAATGCAAATTAATAAGTGAAGAGCTATTTTAGAACAATTAACTTATCCCTGGCTTTTTATCAGGAGTCCCTCATTAATCCTTGAGCAATCCTTCAAATCTTGATTGAATGGATTTACATTCTTGATCGGATTCGATCAATTGCTCACTAGAGTTGGTGTTGTTAGGGTTTGGAGAGCTTAATTCAGTTGGAAGAAGGGGGTAATAAGAAAATGCTCAGAAAAGAATTTTGAATTCCAAGAGCTAACTCTAAAGTAGTTGAGGATAGGCTATTTATAGGCACGGGCTACGATTGCTATCGTAGTTGAGAATGTAATTCTCTATCCTAGATGATTTGAGCTTATATGAGTTGATTTTGAAAAATTAAGTTAAAGTTGATGATCGTGTAGAAAATCTCTCAACCTAAAAGTCTAACAGACTCAGACCTAACTAGATACACAATCATAAAAATAAACATATTTACTTCTCGCTCCAATTTATCCAGTCAAACCGTCTGGGTGGCCACTTCCGCAACAGGGGATATGACTATCACTCATAACAATGTACTTTCAGCTTCATTCAAGCGAGGATGAGGTGTCGCCCAACAATTCCCTCTAACTTCTCTCTCCTATTCGATTTCATCCTCGCCCATCATCGAGTAATTGCTACGTCTCGAGCATTCGCTCATCTCTCCTTTGGGGCCTCATTTAAATTTATTAACTCAAGCCCTCTGTGCAATAGCCAAATTCACAAAGCTCACTTGCAAAACATTCTACAAACTAAACAAGGAAATAAAACTA
>NEWO01000176.1:1206190-1219743 GCA_003013225.1 Phalaenopsis aphrodite
GCAGTGCCATAATGATTGATTAAAGATAGATAACCCAAAGCCTGAGCGACAGAATCCATCATCTCAACACTAGAATCCATATCTTAGGCACTATAATGAAAGATCAGAAAATAGAGAGCACAGAGCCTAGATGCTAGAATATAACGTTGCAACCCCTAAAACCAAGAGACGAAGCGTCATCATGCAGAACACAACAGCCCTGACAGGTACAGTTATTGATGCTTAAATTCAAATTTTGGAGAAAAATAGTTGGAAGAGCGGGATTTACTAAAAAGGGAGTGTTGAAGTATGTCTAGGGGAGGCTAAGTTGAGTCTAAGGAGGCTGGAAGATGCTATTACTTGTGATTTTATAGTGTGAGTACATAGAGTGAGTATTTTGGTGTGAGAAAGTGATTGTGGGAGTGTTCAAGAGTGAGTTTGCGCTGTGATTGGTGAAGCAAGGCTATGATTCAGAGAATATCTTGGAGAACCGGCCAATTCACCGAGTTCTATCTCTTCTATATCTTGTTTTTTAATTTTTTTTTTCGACGGTCATATTCTCACTTCTATTTGATTGCAATGAAAAATTCTATGCTGTTCTATTGTATTCTCATGTTAGGCTAGACACTTTTCTTCCTATGGAATTCTTACGTTAAATCAGCATAGATTTAGGTTTACAAATTTAAAACTTTTAAAGAGATGTTTGTGAAATTCCATTTTCATTTAGCAATTAGTAGTGTTCATACTATTATTCAAAAAAGTCGCGTGAATATGAGATATCGACGAAGTCATTATTTGCAAAAGAAATATCATAACATAGAATAAGGGAAATAGACATATTCGCCTTGATACTTTGCAATCAATAGGGAAATGTGCAAGTTCAATTTTTAAATAGCCTATAAGCAAAAACATATGACTTAAGATTTTTAAAATGAGTGTCATTATAACTATCAATGGAATTCAGAGACTTAATATTCCTGATTGCTGACGCACACTATTTAAACCAAATGTAAAACATTGATTTCATGACTAAATCTGTTGAAAGTATATCTCGCATTTGTAATTTCATTAACAAAAATTAAAAATAAATTTTTCAAATTTGCAATTACTTTAAATAGAATTATAGTTTACTAGACTGCTGCCCCTGATTTCAACTTTATTCAATTATCCTCGTGAGACAATTTCTGACTCAAATTTTGATATTACTTACATGATATGTGCACTTGGGTGAACCCATGCCGGATCAGGTCATGAAGCTCATACAAGAGGCTGGCCATGAGGGGTTGACCATTGGAGGACTACCACTATAGGTCCATCACATAAAGGACAATGAGGGTCAACTACAGAAGGTTGATCACGAGAGGTCCACCATTGGAGGTCGATTGCAAGAAGTCGACCGAGAAGTTCGACCATAAAAGACAAACTACAAAAAATCGGTTACTGGAGGTATACTGTAAGAAATCAAATATAAGAGTTGCCAAAAACATAAGGCTTACCCATCTTACCAAATAAGTTAACAGGAAGAAGACTTTCCCCAACTCTTTAGCAGGAAAATGACTGAATTAGACATTATATATTTAGATGTCGGTGATATAGGTTTATATCTGTCATTTTATGATGGCCAACCACGATAGAAGCCACTAAATGTAAATGAGATCTGGACCCTCTTATCCGAAAAACCTATGGAAATCCACCCCTAATTCTTCTCCATTTTAGGGAAATGTCCAAATAATTTAAGGATGATAAGACTGAAAAATTTCAGTGCTACCCATTCATAGAAACTCATTTGATTTAAGTTTTAGGGAAATTTGCATACATAGACAGAATTCTTATGTATTTACATACTAGCAACAAAAATTTTAATATTTACACTTATAACATCATGATGTTATAAACGCAAGCATAAAAAGGTGTACTTTACTTTTAAAAAAATAATGATGGTATTTTTTATGTGATCTTACTGATTTGAGTGGTATGCATGTAAATATGAATGTTTAAAGTTAGATATGTAATACATAAGAATTGTGTGGAATGTTATGTAAATGCCACTAAATTTTAATATTTGCATCTCAAACATCGGTCCTACATATGTACCTTTTTAAAACACAATGGAGCTCTAACAGTTGTATTAATGGAACTCACCTAGCTACCTGTTCATTCATCCTTAGAAATAAAGATTGCTATTTCATCCAAGTAAATAACAAAAAAATAAAAAACAAAAGAAAGCACCTCCTAAAATTATTAATTCTAAAGGTTTAAATATATATATAATATTTCTCCAAACTAAATGACATAAAAGAGAAAAGGAAGATTTACATAAGTACTACTCAATTCTTACGCAACCTACCCAGCACTGACCTTCAATTTTCATACATACCATCTTACCCACGCATGAAAGGTGTATTTCACTTTTAAAGGTTAAAATGGCGGCATTTTCGTTGTGATATGAAAGATTTGGGTAGTATAAGTGCAAAAAAGTAAAGTTTAGATGTCAGATATGTAAATAAACAAGAGTCGGGTGGTATGTATGTAAATGCCCTAAAAGAAAACTTTTTTAAGAAAAATTTGATCCTACTTGAAACATGGCAGGTCTCTTTTAGCTCCAGAACCAGCCCGGCAATGAAGTTTAATAATATGATAATTTTAGAAGGCAACAGTGCACAAATGAACAATAGAATAATGCATTTTTATACTGAAAAAATTTGTTAATAGTTGCATTTTGTATTATTTCCACAATGCTACCCTAGCTTTCATGAAACTGAAATCACAAGAAAACTTTCACAGGAAGTTAAAACCTGAATTGGCAATAGAATCAAGGGCCGATGAGGCAGTAGAAGTGTTCTTTAGACAGATGCATTGGTTGCTAGTCCAAGGGCCTCTGCTGCTATTCTGAGACAGTCAGAGGAGCAGACTGCATTGAAGAGAGAGAGAAGGTGCGTCCTTTGATCTATTCTTAAACTGGTTTTAAGAACGCTAGCCACCATCTCCAATTCTGGCTGCAGCCATGCACATGTGACAATTTAGATTGAGGAAATGGAAGACAGAAAATTACAAAATTTGTTTAATCAATCCTAGACTTAATTAGGACTAATAAATCAATGAAATTCACCACATGATTTTTTGTTGGGTCTTCTTTTCTTGGATATTAATAAATTTAAGGGAAATTTACCTACGTACCACCCAATTCCTATGTATTTGCATATCAAACACCGAAACTTCGATTTTTTATGTACCGAACACCCTACCTATGGCCAAAAGCTAGGGATGGGATGGTCCGTACATAAAAATCAAAGTTTAGGTGTTTGGTATGTGCATACATAGGAATTGGGTGGTACATAGGTAAAAGCCACAAAATTTAAGGAATTTTCCAAAAGAAAAAGAATCATAATGCTTTAATATGTTAAATCTATTGTTTTGGTATCATGCATCGCCTTCCTCATTTATTATGGTAGATGATTGAACGCACCTCCAAAATCACAAGAAGTTAAAACTCATCACAATTTTCTAGCATACAACTTCTAATCACAATACAACTTCCAACAAGATATAATCATTAAATCAATTGAGCTCATCATAATAAACCAACTACTAGTTATAAAGCAACATGGACTTTGTTTCATAAAGTTTAAATTGGTTTCTGCCGCATAAAATCTTAACCAATCCGCTTGAAGAAAGTAAGTAACGAAAGTATGAGTAAATAAAAATAAACAGTAAAAGGATATATTTTCATGATATTGGGTATATTAGTAAAATGAAAAAAAGGTAAAAGAAATGATGTTAAATATATATATATATTGTTATCCATCGCTACACACCAATCATAAACAAATATTGGTCACATATATAGCTGAGTTTGTCCAATCTTCATTCACTGCATGTCTAATGGAAAAGGACTAAAATAGTTGTCAATACCAGCTTTCAACAAGACCCTTTAATTATTATGAAACTAAATAGAACACAATGAAGAAAAAGGATTCATGTAACCGACCCCACGCAATGGGATAAAGGCTTTGTTGTTGTTGTTGTTGTTGTTGTTGTTGTTGTTGTTGTAGTAGTAGTATTAGAATACCTCGTCAAGGGTTAAATGTCACACACATACACACACACACATAGAGTTTCCAAAGGCCCAAATCACATCAATATTAAAAAATTCCTTCACCCAAATACGTACAAGGCAACTCGGTTGATCAAACAAATAAACCAAGTATACCAGTCTATTCCAACTAATCCATAGTTATTGCAAGCTTCCAAAGTTCATGGTGAATCATCATCTCAATACGACTTAAGTATGAATTGATACAAAATTGTATGCCACCATCACGCTTTATACATACTCACATAAGTCTTACTCTCTAGGACTTCCTCACCTCCAGATGATAAATCCCACCTATGAGCCTTACAATCGAAGCAAAACTAGGAAATAATTATCAAACCCCAAGTCATGTTTATAACGAAGACATGAACCTCGAGCCTTTGGCCTTCTTTAGAAGTAAAGCCTAACCATTAACAAAGCTTATAGCAAGCATATGATGTAAGACCCCACTGTACGCCAAATTTATAACAAAGATGCAAGCCTTGAGCCACTAAAACCTTCCATATATTGCATGAATAGAAAGAATTGCTCAAGTTCATTAAAGACTTAGGCTTATATATAGCCTTACAACATCCTTTACAAATAAATCTGCAGAATTATTTATATTTCCTATTTACAAGTAGGACCCTATACTATATACAACTCTCAACACTCTCCCTCGAGATAGGCAAAAGATATCCACCATGCTCATCTTGTCACACAACTTAAATAGATCTAATAAGCTATGTCCCTTAAGGCAATTAACTACTTGCCCTTTAGTGGCTACATGACTTATCTTTAGCAATCCACTATTCAGCTTTTCCTTGATGAAGAACCTATCAATCTCCACACGCTTGGTTCTATCATGTTGCATCGGGTTGTTGACAATGTTGATTCCTGACTTGTTGTCGCACCACAATTTCATTTGAGCTCCTTGGCCCACCTTGAGCTCTACTAATAGAGCTCTTAGTCATAACACATCGGCAACTCATAAGACCATGACCCTGTACTCCGCCTCTGTCGTCGACCTCGCAACTATCGATTGTTTCTTGTTTTTCCAATAAACTAAATTTTCCCCTCCAAACATGTCATACTCTGATGTGGATGTCCTATCATTAACACAACTCGCCCAATCAAAGTCACAGTATCCCTTTATGCTTAAATACCTATTTTTTTTAAGATCAACACCTACTCTAGTGCACTCTTCTAGTACCTCAGAATCTGATACATTGCATCCATGTTGTCCTTCCTTGGATCATGTATGTAACGCTTCAACATGCTTACTGCAAATGATATGTCGGGAAGAGTGTGACTCAGATAAATAAGATGACATACCAACCTAGGTCACCCCTAGCTTTCTTCAGAATTGTGCGTGCAGCCAGATGTGCTACCGAATAAACTCTAAAGTATCAGCAAAAATTCTACAAACAAGAAGGTAAAGAAATGCAGATAAACACATACAGAATTTTCATCAGGAGGAAAAATGCGATAGATTTGACAGAGATTCAATAACTCTTCCAAAGCTTCCGTCCTTTTTCCCTGAAGCTCAAATGCCTGCAACAAAATGGAATCATTGCCCATATCATCAAAATTGTAAAAAAAGAGTCCATGAAACAATTTGAATATTTCATGTGGAAGTTATGGAAAATAATTACCCAAGATTGTAAAAAGCATGACCGACTGCGGGCAGCCACAGCAGCACAAACAAGTCTAGCAGCATGAAGATTGTCAAGTCCAATGTTCTCAGCAAAGCCACAGATAAATTGTTTCACTTCCTCACCATTAATCTGCACAGCACTTCCGGGCTGTCTTACCCTTAACAGAATGCAAATATCAAAAAGACGAGAACAGAATGCATTAACTACTGCACCAATTTATCAATTATCAAAAGATCAGCAATATTTAGCTGTGACCGAAGACAGTACCTGCTACAGATGTTGAGCACGAAGCTAATTGCTGCCCTAAAAAGGGATCGTGTACATTGAATGTCTAATGATACCTTGGCACCCGAAGTTTTACATATCTCTCGAAGCTGCTCGCATTTCAAAAAAGAGTTATTAAGTCTTTTTTGTCCCCTCAAAACTAAGTATTTTATCCAAAACGAGTCCCAAAAAATTTGCCGGTTTGGTAATATAGCAATAAACCTGAGGTCAAGTCAACTTGACCTTTTGTCTCAAATAAAAATATGCAAGTAAAACACAGTGTACTTACCTGATATATACATTTTATAATAAATATATTAGTAAATAATTACTCGTGAGTCCCGTCAATATTTTTTAGTTGTAAAGCCCCACACCCCTAAATGGAAAATTTTTAATCTAGAAAAGGTAGCATCCGTAGCATGTATGATAAAAAACAAAAGCTCAAGTGAAGAAATAAAACCCTCGAGTAGATAATTTGGTAAGTGAAAGACATTAGCAAAATAGAAGGTTTAAGCCAAAAGGACATCATCTTTATTAGGCTCGTCTTTTTAGCAGACTAAATGCAGTGCAGTGCGATGGATAGGATTCACACTAGCTACTCAATGCACCGATATTATAAACATAAATCAAGATATAATCACATTAACATAAATTTTCATCCAGCAGGAAGTTGTATAAGAAACAATCAGTAGTATTTGTATAAGAAGTATGTTTAGCCAAAACTGTCTCCCACAAAACCATATTTCTTTTCACATATTAAGGGGTGCAGCAAAGGTCGGTTCGGGTCCGTTTATGTTTATACTAGGAACTAGCATGAAAGCAGTTATTTTTCCAATTTCATGGCACCAAAGATAATCCTATACAAATTTGGGAGGAACTTTGATATAAGAAATATCTCTATAACTTTCTCGTTATGCAAATAACAAATATATATACAACTCAAATTGACCGTCATACAATCGAGGAAAATTCAAATCATCATGACAAAAAGGAAAGAAATAAAAAAATAGGATAATTAAAGGAGAATAATTCATTTCCCTTAAATATAACAACAGCCCCATGATTTCCAAAAATGCGGGTGGGCCCATGTGATCCACAGTTCTATGCATATCAAAACTCCCCCTCAAGTTGAGTTGTATATGTCATACAACCCAGACTTTCTTTTGAGATCACTAAAGCGATGCCAAAGAAGAGCCTTGATAATAATGTGAGCAATCTAATATTGAGTGGATATAACTTAGTTGGAAAACTCCTCCATTAAGCTTCTCAAAGACAAAGTGTCTATCAATCTCTGTATGTTTGGTTCGATCATGATGTACCAGGTTCTTTGAAACACTGATGTTGATTGACTATCACTAAACAACTTAAAGTGCTTTTATTTTCCATGTGAAGCTCCACTAGTAATTTTCTTAGCAGCATCCCTTCACATATTTCAAGGGCCAGAGCACGATACTCAAATTGTGCATACCACAGCTTATTTTTTACTTCTCCAAGAAACCAGATAACCCCAAACAAATGAATAGTAGCACATGGTAGATCTTCTATCAGTTAGTTATCCTGCCCATCTAGCATCAGTGTAAATCTCAATGTCACGGTTCTCAGTTTTCTTGAATATCGATCCACGTTCTGGAGTTATCTTTAGATATATCAGGATTCGAAAGACATGTTCTAAATAATCTTCATTTGGATTGTTAATATGTTGGCTCACTACACTCACAACCAAAAAAATTGTCAGGTATTGTATGTGGCAGTTAAAGAAGTTTCCTTACAAGTCCTTGATATCGCCCCTTTCAATTGAAGTGTTATCCTCTTCTTTTGATGCTCGTTGATTGGGATCCATAAAGTATCTGTTGGTTTGCACCCCAACATTCATGTCTACTTTAATAAGTCAATGATATATTTTCTCTAGGATATGACAATACATTTTCTAGATCTAGTTACTTCCAATCTCAGAAAGTATCTAACTCTTTCAATATCTTTGATCTCAAACTCAAAAGTCAAAATTCTTTGATTATTTCAAGTTCCTTTATGTTATTGTCTATAAGAATAATGTCATCTACATATATAACAAAGTTATTATCATACCTTCTTGATTTGATTTCATAAATAAAGTATAATCAGTTTGGCACCGATAGTATCAATTGGCAAGAATAGTCTTGGTGAATCTTTCAAACATGCTTTAAGAGATCGTTTCAACACATACAATGATTTCTTTAGTTTGCACACTAGTTGATTATTTGTGTTGTTCTTTAATCCTGGAAGTATCTATATATACACTTCTTCCTCAAGATTCCCCATTAATAATATTTTTTTAATTTCTAGTTGATGTAAAACTAAAACCTGATTAACAACTAATGACAGTAATACTCTTATTGTGCTAAGTTTCACCGCTGAAGCAAATGTCTTTTGATAGTCAGTCCCAGAGACTTATTGAACTCTTTTGCTACAAGTCTAGCCATGGACTTTTTAATGATCCCATCTGATTTGTATTTAACAATGAATACACATTTGTGCCCTACAGTTCTTTTCCTATGTGACAGAGTTGCTGTGATCCAGGTATCATTCTATTCAAGGAGAAGAATCTCTTCTTCCATAGCTTTTTTTCAAGCAGGAATAGATAAGGCATGTCATATTGACTTTAGGACATGCACATTATCCAAGTTTTAAATAAAAGATTTGTAAGATAATAATTTTCATAGTTCACAATTCTTGTATCAAGGGTTTTTTGTATTCCTGCGCTCCTTCTTGGTGCTCCTAATGTGTTGACCAAAACTCTGTGTCAAAACTTGTGTGTGTGAAGTTAGTTTTGGTGATTTGCATTCCTGATTTTGCTTACCTTACATGCTTGTTAGATTTTTTTTTTTTTTTTCTGGTGTACAAAGTTCTTGGTTCTTGGTGGGAGTTGTGGGAGGGTTTAGTTTAATAGGTTCATTTACAGTTTGATTTGTGATAGTCGGGACAAGAGACGGGTTCATCAAGGATATACGGAAGGTGAGCTTCAGGTTCCTGAATGGTACCTCAAATATTATATTCTCTCGAACTCTCCCCTTTCAAATATTATATTCTCTCGAACTCTCCCCCTGAATGTGATTTAGGATAATATGGTTAGTTTTCAAATAAGCTGCATCTATGGAATTGTAGAATTTTAGTGTTTCCGGAAAGTAGCATTTATATCTCTTTTTGTTTGAAAAGTGGTCCACAAAAATGCATTTAAGTGACCTAGGATCAAGTTTGGTTTGATGTGGCTGATGTAGATGAACAAAAGCGAGGCAACCAAAAATTTTTAAGGGTAGGTTAGAGGCAAAAAACTGAATGCAGGGGCAGGATTTTATGACGGTATTGAGTTGTCAAAGTTTAGCACTCTATTGGACATCCTATCTATCAGATAAGTGGATGTGAGAATTACATACCCAAGAATTATGTGGTACATGAGGATGGCTAGATGTTGCTCCTGCTGTGCTGCAGCATTTTATTATGCGTGAACTTATCTACAAATATTATGTGGAATTTTGGATTGTTGGTGGGTCCTATTCACATGTTAACACACTAATTTGGTAATTTGGCAACTTTAGTGTTCAGTTTATATGGTTTCACGTGGCTTGCGAGAGTCAATTACGAAATGCCCATTCAATTTTGGGGAATTTAAAATTAAATTTAGCATCAAGTTCAAACTAAATTGAAACAAAGCTTGTGACAACCTTAACATCTCCAAGATAATGAGTCCATAAACAGTGACGTGAAGCATGCATGTCAGAATGCTTACCCTGCAAAATTTCTTTCTAATTTTAATCTTATGAATGCTCCAATTGATTGTGGTACAAATGAGATTAAAAAATTCTAGAAAAAGTCATCTTATTGTGTCAGTGTGAGACCTAAATTTTTCATACTTTAGTAATTCTACTCATTATATATTTCAACATAATATTTCATTGGCTAATTTGGTGATCCTAGGTTTAATTAAAAAAGTAATGTCGGAAATCTAACTTTGTGGAAGTTAAATTAATTTGTCCGGTGATTTCATATGTTTCTAAATTCTCATTGAAATTCTTGATTATTTACAATCACTGTGCCTATCGAGCTTAATGACTAACATTGTTTGTTCTTATTTAAATAAACTCAGCTGTTTGGTTGATCGATAACATGTGATCTACGAATTATCTTTTTCATTTTCATTAATAAGAGCCTGACTCGTATCATATTATTTGCCTTGGAAACTCTAACTTTCATTTGTCCCGCATCAATATAGTGTTCTAAAATCTAAGAATCAATTTTCATCCTGCCCTCTTGGTTGGGTCAAGTGTTCCCTCTGTTCCCAACCCCTCGGTTAGGAAAATCTATGCATATGTTAGTTGACATAGCAGTATAAGCCCCAAGGCGAGACAACCCCATTAACCCTCAGCATCAACTCAAGTCGCCTTAGCTAGATGTTAGCATCTCTCCAAAGTTATTCTAGCATAATATCTTCCTACTTGGGCTTAAAATCTCCTCATTTCAGCACCCCAAAGCAAGCCATAATATTTTTCCTAACCCCCCCTCTTCTTTCTCCCTTACAATCAACAATCTAAGTAAAGCCGCCAAAATTGTTGTTACTAAGAGTTGCATCCCTTTCCCAACCCAGTTAGCGTTGATGTCTTCACTACTTTTATATATTAATTTAAATTATGACTCTTCGCACTTTTCCATTTATAGTCTCGATTTGATTCGACTGCTTGATCCTCTGTCGCGTGTTTTGTAAAGCCCGGAAAACTAAGGGTATGTTTGGCGCCGAGTTTTTCATGCAGAACGGCCTGAAAATGCAGAAACAGTAATTTTACGCCGTTGATAAACGCATCGGTTTTAAAAAATTTTGATAAAACGCCGGCCGCGAATTAGACCCTACAGCCCACGTTTCGTATTTATTTTTTCTTCGATTTTTACTGCCCTACCCCCCTCCTCCCCTTTCTCGCGACCAAGCTACGCTCTCATGTACCGCTCTCCCCTCTCTCGCAATTATGCCCTAAAGGTAAGATCCCGGCTCTCCTCCTCGTTTCCGATTCGTGGCTCCGTTTGGCAAGATTTTGCATGTCTTAATTGTTATTTTGCTCTCCCTATCCCCTCTATTCTTCAGTTTTGCTTGGTTCCTTTGCTCTCCCTCTGCCCACGGTATTCTCTATCATTATCTTATGTGGCATTTTGATTTTGCGATGGTTTGAGCTTCTCTAAGCTCTATTCGGTCGATGATTTTCGGATGGTTGTGCGTTGGCATTAGATTTTGCAATTCCTGTGATTTCGCACTAGTGTTGGATTTTCTTTATTGCCGATGTGGTGATGGCTTGTTATGTGGATTTGGTAACAACATTACTTGTAATGTGATGATGTTGGTTACTGTGATGATGATTCAGCTGTTTATGCACGAGTGTTGGATTTTGGAGATTGTCTGATTTTGACTTTCTACGATTTTTTTTTTTCGAAGATGTGGTGATAGCTTGTTCTGTAAATTTGGTGAGAGGATTCCTTCTACTGTGATGTTGTTTTTTGCGATTTTGATGAGAACAAAATTGATGTTGTGATGTTGGTGGTTACTGTGATAGTGATATTGAAGAAACTTACTGGTAGTGGGTTGGCCAAATTTTGGTAGTGGTGGATTGCTGGTGGTGGTTATTGTAATGGTTGTGTGGTTGTGTGTTGTGTGGTTGTGTTTGTGAAGGTGTTGGTGGTGGATTGTGAAGGTATGTGAACTTGTGGAGGTGATTGTGTGTGGAGGTGTGGAAGTGTTGGTGTGGTTGTGTTTGTGGTAGTGTTGGTGGTGGTGTTGGGAGGTTGTGTGGTTGTGTGTGGGGTGTGGTTGTGTTCTGTGGAAGTATTAGTGTGTGGTTGTGTTTGTGGAGGTGTTAGTGGTGGTGTGTAGAGGTTTGTGGAGGTGGTTGTGTGTCGAGGTGTGGAGATGGTTGTGCGTGGGGGTGTGTGGTTGCGGTTGTGTTTGTGGTAGTTTTGGTGGTGGTGTGTGGAGGTTGTGTAGGTGGTGGTGTGTAGACGTTGTGTAGTTGGTGGTGGTGTGTGTTTGTGTTTGTGGAGGTGTTGGTGGTGGTGTGTGGTGTGTGGCGTGGAAGTGTTGGAGCGTAGTTGTGCTTGTGGAGGCGTTGGTTGTGGTGTGTGGAAGTGTTGATTAAGGTTTGGTGTGTGGTGTGTGGTGTGTGGTTGTGTGTAATATGTTGTGGTGTGTGGTCGTGATTTCTGAAGTGATGGTGTGTGGTTACGATTTTTGCTAATTACTTCTTCTGTTAAATATTCATGTTTAGCTTTTTTATGCTAGTAACTCAATGGTTAAGTCAAAAAAAGTCGTTCGCCAACTATGTTAGATAAGGAGCCAAACTCATACTTTGTGATCTCTATCTTAAGGAGGTTGAATTGGGAAATAGACTCACCACCTATTTTAACAATGAATGGTGATGAAATATTATGAAAATTCAATGAAATGACGAGAAGGGAATAAGATATAATGAAACTAAAAAACAAATGAGATTAGTTGAAAAGGACTAGAAAATGTTGAAGGAATTAAAACGAGGATCCATGGGCTTGAGTTGGGATTCAATCAAACAAACTATTGATGCTTCGAAGAAATGGTGGGCTGAGAGATTAGAGGTGAGAATATATCCGTGTATGACATTCTTTTCCTAAATTGTATGAACATATCCACGTCGTCTTATATTGCAGGTAGTGTCAACTGCCAAGAAATTCAAATTCAGTGCTATGGACCCTGATCTAGAAGAAAAGCTGGACAGTATGTTTGGTGGGGTTGTAGCAACAGAGACCAATTGTTGAACCCCTAATGAGCAAGGGTTTGCAGACACACCTGAGAACTTGGATGTCGAGCAAGCAATTGACACCGGTGAAGGCCCAAGCCCAAACCAGAATGAAGTGTTCACATGCAGATCAAAGTGTCCAAGGGTAGAGAAAAAGAAAAAAGAGGGAGCTAGTTTCATCAGAAGCCAAATATCAAAATTGGTGGCTTCATGCACCAGTGACCCTGGGACTTCACATGCGATCTCTCTCGAAGAAGTTATCCGAGTTTTTGAGGAAACTCCATAAATTTATGAGGACATGTTCTATTTGAATTCCATGAAGTTGTTGGAGGACCCGACCCGTAGACAGTTCTTCATGAAGGTGACCCTTAACCGTAGGATCAATTATTTACTTTTTTTTTTACAAAAGCAAGGACAATTGATTTTATTCAATTATCTTTGACCCTTAACCGCAGGATCAACACTGTCGTTGTCGGTCCCTAGCCCGGATGCAAAAAGTGGAGTGTTGCGTTAGGTAGTCGACAGCGAACGCAAAACTTGTCGAAAAAAAAATCATGACATGAATCATTTTAATCATTGTGTAAGTGTTAGGGCGTCCCCCTAGAAGCGACGCACTATATAGTCTGAATACAGTGAAAAGTGTGCAAGGGTCGCTACACCGGCGCCCGGGTGTAGTGTTAAATAAGCAAAGGTTCTCACATTACGGACGAATGCGGGTAAAGAAGTTAGTCCATGTAACTATTGAAACTAATATTAGGATAGCATCTTGGAATATAGGTACTCTCAATGGTAAATTAA
>NEWO01000177.1:31187-62275 GCA_003013225.1 Phalaenopsis aphrodite
TGGCCTGACTCAGATTAACCCAAATCAACTTAAACCATCTGGGCTAACTCGACCTAACTTCGGTTAACCCAAATCAACTTAAACCATTCGATCTAACACGACATAACTTGAGTTAACCAATTCAACTAAACCATTCGAGTAACTCAGCCTAACTTAACTAAACCCAAATCAATTTACATAATCCAGGCTAACTCGACCTGATTTGGGTTAGCCCAAATCAACTCAAATTCATCCCCCATTAATTCAACTTAAGTTAGATGGATCTAAACACTCCAAAACTCAACCAAACTGAATTCAAATCAAATATAACTTAGAATAGACTTAATTAAACTAAGCTTAAGTCTAATCCAACTTTGACTTGACCTAATCGAACTCAATTCCAAATTAATTGAGACTTGACCAAGGTAATTGACACGCCTTAAAATTACCAATTTTTATACATGCAACGTATTTTGTGTGTTTTTTATTTCAAGTATAAGAAGTGGAGTTTAAGAGAAAATCAAGCAAAAATGGATCAAAAATGGGTCAAATGGAGCCAAAAAATAAAAAGTGACCTGGCGCCAACGCGTCAGGATGTTCTAGAAGGTCAGTGCCTAGGCGCCACAATTGGGAACCTAAGCACCATAAATGATTTGGCTTTTATACATTGAATTTGGAAGGATTTTGAAAAGGTGCCTGAAGTGACCCTTGATGACTTTTAGAGTTTTATTTATAAGAAATATTTTCACACAAAATAGAAGAGGTTCTGGAGCCATTTTTAGTATGTTAGATGACTATTGGAGTGGGCGTTCATCAAAGTGAGAGTATGGTGAGTCTTGGTGATTGTGGAGTCTTATGTGAGTCGAGTGGAGTCAAGTTCATTCAGGAAACCTCAGAGAATTGAGGAAAATTTTGAGATAAGTATTTGTACTTTTGTTAAGTTTTGTTTTGTAAAATTAATTTTTAATATATATTATGTTTTCTTTTATCCCCATGAATTCTAAGTAGTTTTCTTTTTTTTTTCTCCTTACAATAAGAATTAATCATGTCTGGGGTTAGAATGTTTTGAAGATTTTTTTTTATTCCAAAAATTTGTGATGGTATTTTCACCGATTCTTAATTTACTTTGGAAACTGGCCATTTGGATGTTAAAATATTGTTATGAAATATAAGGACCAAGGAGGGCGATGATTTCATCCAGTTAGTGAGTACCACACTAAACCTTGGATGGAGGGGATGTCAGGTCCAAGTGGGAGAGCAAATAGATAAGGAGATAAGTTTTTATGGTCATAGAATTGATGATTCTAGAGTGGTAGCTAGAACCTTTTTCAATTTGGTCTTTAGTTCGGAACCTGAGGCCTGCTGGTCCTATAGAGTGAGCACAGTGGGTAATCAAGAAGTGAGAGGCTAGAATCTACATAGCACAACCATATTAATCAAGGGCTTAATTTTAGATTAGCCAATGTTATTTATGCACTCTGGAGATGGTAAAGAATAGGTATTATCATATTTGTCACAAAACCTCATTTTTATCTTTAAGCATTTGATTTCTACACTAATTATAATCTCTTTGCAAGAGGAAAGAATTTTTATTATAATCGTACTTCTTACACATCTGTAGTTTAAGAAAATTGCATCTACTTTTAGCTTTGCATTTAGAAGTAGCAAACTTTAGTTTATACCCTTTTACCAAAAATTTGATATATTTCTTCTTAAAAATTTTTTTACAGTTTGAGTTGAAATATTTTTAAGTTAGCTTATAAATTTATTTATTACCTGTAGGTTTGATACTAGAGTTTTTAAAGGGAATTCTATATTATTTGAAACGATACATATACTTACGTAGTACCCCTAATGTGTATGTCATTAATCAATTTTATAGCATTTTTATTTTGCAGCCTAGCCACTAAATATAAATTGGTCAAATTTTTTGTCAACTTTAGAACTTAAATAATTGAGTAATTGCATGTTGGGTCAATAACCTGGACTAACTCAGGTTTGCTCATAATCAACTTTAATCGATCTGGATTAATTTTACTCAACTCAGGTTAATCCAAATTAACTTAGGTCAACTCAAACTTAAGCAACCCAAAGTTAAGGAGTGTTTGAATTCTCATAAGAGAATGAAAGAAGACTTAACATGATTCATGGATGGCTTGGGCTGATATGCCAAACAAACATAAAGACATAACATAAAATGCACCATAAAAATCACTAAATCTTAAACTTTATCATGAAATGCAACCTGGTTTGAGAAGATACTTTTGGAGGAGACAACACATAGTTACTAACAAAGTATCTTCTAATCACTGTGACTAATCAACTTGCACCCCAATGACCCCATGAAGATAAAACAATGGGATCTTAACTATGTCATTTCAAACATTAAAACAAAAAAAACAAAAATCACAAAAACTTAATCGGTTAAAAAGTCTTAAGCATCCTAAAAATTTTCAATCTCTAAAATTCAAACAAGACATTAAAATTAAATGAAACATTAATGAACAAAGATGACCAAACTCAAATTTAACATTGTTACCTTGATCTACGAAGGCCACTTGGACAACACAACTCATTATTGTTGACAAAAAACCTCTTATCGGATTAGGCTTGACTGCCTCCCCTGGTTAAGAATTTCAGGGAACCCGACAACCCTGGGATGATGGAAAGTCATGGGCATATTTCCTAAAAAAAATAATATCCAACTCATTGGTTTAAAAATATTTGTGTTAACTCTATTTCACAGGGATGACAAAATGTTGCCTTAGATTTACTTTTTATGTTATTAAGGTGTAAAAACTCTGTTTTGCAGGGCTATTGTAGACAACCATCCAAACAACCTGAAATATGGAGAAAAGGAAGAACTTCATCTAAACATGTAAGTATAATACAAATAAAATATAAATTGGGATTTGTAACTCTACCTCTTTCGATGGGCTTCAAATCTGAGGTTGTTCGTCTATTCACAACATAAATCCTTATTTTTTGGCTTCTGCATGATTATATGTCATGCAACATAAGTTTTAAGCTCCTATTAAAGCAAGAGGAGTAAGTACTAAAATCACTTAAAAAAAACTGACACAAAATCATAGCATAGTTTGAGATCTTAACAGGGTTCTTCTGAACTCTTACGCATCCCCTACCCTTTTCATTGGACATTTAAACTCCTTCCTTGAAAATAAAAAATTCATACTTTCTAAGGATGATTCACAACCTTAATCAGAAGTTTTCTTAAATACCCCTCGATTGCTTAAGACATAATTAACTATAGTGGCTTGCCCATATAGGAAGATGGGAACCCCATAAATAGTATAATAACCTAAATCTTTAATTATGGGTTTGTGTTCTTAAGGTCTTCTTTGGACATGTGTTTCCAAGGAATTTTGAGCCATTTTTACCTTGGAAATATGCTTTGGGAGCCATCTGTGCGAACTCTATTTCACAACAGCTCCCTACATATCCTCTTTGTTTGTCTTCATCATTGTATGCCCAAGCCCTTTGATTCCTAACTTCTTCAGATTGTTCATATGACCCTGGTAGAGAGTTCTTTGTAGAAAGAATCTATACAAGGTAGACAATCTTGAGACTCCAATGACCTGATGATGACACACACCCGACGATGGCCAAACACGGCGAGGTGAGAGCAAAGAGTCAACAGAGCAGGAGAGGAGTGTTGCGACTCTACTGGAGACATCTTCTCTCCTCATCTTCGGTTAATGAACTTGTCCTAGTAATTGGTAGTGTTTCTATGTCCCCCATCGGAAAATTTAGCTTTCCTCCATTATTGTGTTTTACTCATTCCATTCATGGGGTGTTTTACTCATTCCATTCATGGGTAAAGTATAATCGACATCTCCTCAATACCTAAACCACTTGTAATTAGTGGATCTTTGAATCTTTTGTTCTAAAAAAGATAAAAAAAATAACAACAAAATAAAACTTGACAAAATAAAACAAAAAAATGCTCAGTTTACACAATGGGTCAGTAAAAAATAAAAAATGTGTAGAATGAAGTCTTGGAGACAAATCAATTTAACATTCTAAATTTCTGGAAAATTGCAGAACCTCAGTAATCGATTCACTGAGGCTAGTCATTTCATTTGTCGGAGGACTCGACTTGCAGGCTGGCCAATATTAGTAGTCACTGATTAAGTTTTTGTTTGGATTTGACAAAAATGAGGTAGTGCTTGTTAACATGCTACGTACCATAGAAAATACAACAACTACAAACGTTTCAAATATGTTGGTCAGATTAAACCTAAATTCCAACCAAGAACTCCCTTCATTGAAGTGGGATCTCTCCGAGAAAGTGTCTGCTATTAAGAGGACCATCATTGTTTGCCCTACTGATAAAAACAAGAAGACTTATCGCAAGGGAAAAAATGTCATTATAGAAGAAGATGAATGTGTTCCATTGTCATCAGTATTCGAGATTGAGTCCATCTTCAAGCCTGTACCCCTAACCCGTTCTAAACAAAGAATTAGGAGCCACTCCACTTTGAAGAAAATGAAGAAAAATAAAATTGACAACACAAAAAGTGATGAGCCCGAGGAAATGGAACTCCCCGAGAGCTGTCCTCTTATAGAAGGAATCAGGTTCTACCTATTGTCCACCACTCACAGTGAAAAGTTTGTTCATTGAATTGTAGCCAGTCCACCCCAATCCTTTCAATGACAATAAGAAAAGAAAATAGCATGCTTACCTCAAGTATTCGTTCCATGTTTGAGAAGCTCGGACAAAAAGAAAAGTGCTCAATCTTTCAAGTCTTGCACAAGATGGGGTGCACAGTCTCCCCAAGAATGAAAAATAAATTCTTAAGAAGGACCAAATCATACGTATTGCAAGTTAAATAAACCTCAAATCCCCTCTAAGCTTTGTTTAGAGGATTGATATACCACAATTACTCCATCACAGGTGCCTGCCAAGCTTCGTTTGGGACCCAAGTAGACAAACATCACCGCCATCCCAAAGAATTGTGTCCGCTCTCCCATAAAAGCTAGGCCGATACACCATCCAACATTTTCACCAATGCATGAAGCTTTATTGTTGAGTGCCTGGAAGGCCTCTACTAGTATGAACTCTCTTGTGCAGTTGTTATAAGTATGAAATTGTACTCTCCCATAGTTCATCGTCATGCCTCCAAAGGCATTCCATCCCACACTCAAAAAGAATGTGTGGAACCCCATGGAAGATTTCCCTAGAAAACAATAAAAAGAAGAAGGGAAAAACGAGTTGATCATGAGATGAGACATATATCTCTGTAGATACATGAAAATAAAAATAGGGTCTTAAGGAAAATAAAGTTTTGAATCTAAGTCAATCATGTTCAAGAGGCTATTCAATATGACAGTTTTTACTTCAAAATTTACATTTCTAAAACATGTTTTTGCAATGTTGGAAGCTAAAATGACCTCAACACAAGATATTTTGAATAAATCTCCAAACATGAAGTTTATCATTGTACTCAATTCCTTTGGAATTTTGAGCCTAATCTCAATATTCAACATTAAGCTTTTCCAAGTTCATGGAATGTCCTGAAAAAAATGTGTCAACAATAAAATGAGCTAAAATCAATCAGTTTAAGGAGGAGATACAATCTTGGATCCTCCTTTTAATTTCACTTTTCAAAGAAGATGAAGTCAAGAAAATCATCAAGGACATCTTTAAAATTTGGAGATATCTATCATAAATGTTCTAAATATATGTCGAAACTAAACCAAATGTAGTGGCCTCTAAACTCAAAAGTACAACATGATGTATCATAATACAATGTAATCTCCCTGATGTTTATGCTTAGATATCAAACACAATATTATTATTCGAGAATAGGTCATTTAATGCTAGAGAATGAGAAGTCTATATTACATTTTAAACTTTTAACAAAATTTATAACTCTAGAGTCATACCCTTTATACCTTAAAAAACATTGATTTCCAAATATTACCAGGGCAAAACCTGAATCGGTCTCTAAAAGGTTTT
This sequence comes from Phalaenopsis aphrodite, assembly GCA_003013225.1. Classification (NCBI taxonomy): domain Eukaryota; kingdom Viridiplantae; phylum Streptophyta; class Magnoliopsida; order Asparagales; family Orchidaceae; genus Phalaenopsis; species Phalaenopsis aphrodite. Next base: position 37,147 of record NEWO01000177.1, read on the forward strand.
GATAATTTATCAATAACACTGATTTTGTGTCTTATTCTAGAGAATGTTATCAGCCTTCCAAATTTTAATCTTTGACAATTTGTAAATAACCCTTCAAAGGTTCAAAATGATCAAAAACATAAAGTATAAACATACCAAAATACAAAATTTGAAAAACATAATGCTTGGCTTCAAACTTCTCAAATGAATACAAAAGCACTACCAATTTTTTATATATATTTACTAGTGGGTCTGTTCTCATTGGAAAATCTCAAAGATTTAATTTTAGTTCCCTCACATGATTTGCTTTCAAGAGTTGACGGGAATATAACAATCAGTGAGTCTCTGAATCTCAATAGATCTTGAATTCTTATTTTTTTGAATTTAAGATCAAACTTGATTAAAATTGAGCTCAATTAAATATCACATATTAACTCTCTCCCAATTCAACTAAAATTAAGCAAAATCTGAACTTTTGAAATAAACACTGAGTCCAAAACTCACAATAAAAAGAAAACTTAAAATTGAAAACTTTGTATTATTTAGTTCTTTGTCCTTGTACTATCTTAGTTGTTATTGTGCAAGGTGTAATCTTTCACAAGGTGTCCTATACCTCATACATATAGCAAAATTCACAAATCTTAAAAGACATAATAAGAACCTTCAAAATACAAATTAAAACAAACACTTTCAACCTTATTGACACTATTTATTAGGTAAGGTGTAATCTCTTGCAAAGTTTCATATTCCGAATTCATTTAGGAAAACTCACAAATCTTAAAATACATAACAAGAACTATCAAATAACTAGTTAAAATAAATAATTTCAACCTTGACGACCCTAATTGTTATTGGGCAAGGTGTAATCTCTAGCTAGATGTCTTATATAGAATACAAATACATCGAAGAAAATTCACAAATCTTAAAAGGAAAAGTAAGAACCTCTAAATAACTTATTAAAACAAACACTTTCAACCTTGATGACCCTAGTTGTTATTAGAAAAGATGTAACTACCCGCAGAGTGTCTAATAACCAATACATAGGTAAGATTTAATTACCTGCAGAGTGTCCAATACCCAAAGCATCTAGGAAAATTCAATAATCTTAAAAGACATAAAAAGAACCCTCAAATAATTAATTAAAAAATACTCCTTCAACCTCAATGACCCTAGTTGATATTGGGTAAGATGTAATCTCCTACAAGGTGTCATATATCCAATGCAACTTGGTAAATCAACAAATCTTAAAATAAGAAACATCAAATAAATAGATAAAAAAAAGATTTTTAACCTCCATGACCATTGTTGTTATTAGGCAAGATGTAATCTCCCTTAGGGTTTCCTATAACCAATACATATAGAGAAATTCACAAATCATAACAGGCATAACAAGAACCATCAAATAACTATTTAAAACAAGCACTTTTAACCTCGATGACTCTACTTGTTTGGGAAAATTTTGACTTGCTTGGTCACCTTGGATTTAGCATGGCCACACCACTTGTGGAGTGTTTACTCATTTTGAAGACTTTTGTGGGCTTTTTCGAGAAGAATTCAGAAAGAGGATAGGATTAGGGAGAGACCTTCTTCTTCTCTCTGTTTTATTCATTTTGTTTTTCTGAGAAAAGGTTCTTAAGAAAGGTTTTGGTATCAAAATTTATTTGCTTTTTACATGTAAATGTCAATTTTTATTTCATTTTGTTTTGTCTTTACATGTCACTATCAAAATTTATTATCATTTTTTTATTGTTATGCATGTAAATATCAAAGTGAGTCTCCTACATGTAAATGTTTAAGATTCACATGGTTGCATGTTGACATGGAAGTTTGGATATCTTGTAGACAAGCCAGTACATAATATTTAGTAGTGTACATGTAAATTAACTATCCAAGATTTGATTGGTGAGCATGAAAATATTCAACGTGTAACTTTTCATTGATTTGTGTGGTAGACATGTAAATACATGGGAAAGAGGTAGTAGTACGTAAATATGTGAGATACAAGACATACATGAGAACTAAAGTGGTATGTGTAAATAAATTAAATTTGTGTGCGACGCATGTGGATATGCAATTTTAGGTGTTAAATGTGTAAATACATAAATATTAAGTGACATGCGTGTAACTACATGAGTGCAGGAATTAGACATGGAAGTCCATAAGAATTAAATGGTATATATGTAAACTTTTCTTTTTTTTGAAGCAAGCTTAGGGGATGGGCTTGTAAAGACATAAGAATAAGGTGGTGAGAATGTAAATATATGAGAAAAAGGTGGCAAGCATGTAAAATAGATAGACTTTGCATAAAGAGAAAGGGGGCATGTGTGTAAAAAGAACTGCTTTGGGTGTTAAATATGTAAATATCTAAAAACTGATTGGCATGCATATAACTCCTAATATTAAGAAGAGGTGAGGGGGCACCGTCGATGGTTGTTGGAGGTCCGGCCAGAGGAGGAGCGAGGTTCGGTTGGCTGGTGGAGAGTGAGGTTTCGCTCTTTGTTTTTTTTTTTTTTTTTTTTTTTTTTTTTGTTTTTTCTTTTTTTTGGGCTATTGGAGAGGAGAGTGGAAGGGGAATGAGGTTTGGTTTGCTAGGTGAGAGGACATGGAGGGGCTTGGGAGCTGTTTTAGGAGAGGAGGAGCTCACGTTTCTTGGGAGAGGAGGGAGGGCAACGGGTAGGAAGAAGGAAAAAAGAAAAATGGAGTTAGGGGGTGTAACGGGGGAAAAAATTTTGTGTACGTAAGTCGTACGCAGCGCTGCGTACCTCAGGGAGGTTATTCAAAGATTATTGGGGGTTATATATGTGTTATATCCCCTGTATCATCCCTATAACCTTCATGTAACGTACCTATATCTTTTAGTAAGTTTTGCGTTTCTGTTTTCACATATTTGTAAGTTACAGGTAGGTTACAAATAGATTACAGGGGGTATAACATGGATATAACCTCTCAATACCCTCTAAATAACCTCTCTGTCGTACGCAACGCTGCATAATAATCTGGTAACGGGATAGGCGAGAAATAAAAATATAGGAGAGAGAGAGAGAGAGAGAAAAAGGGAGAGTAGAAATGGGAGAGGTCCATGGCTTGATTTTGGAGACCTAAGAGCAGGGGTGAGAAAGTTTTTAGTTATATTTTTATTTTTATTTTTTTGTGTGAGAGGGCTTACCGGTAGGAAAAGAAAAAAATTTATATATGAGAGAGGGAGAGGGACAGGGATAGAGAGAGAGAGAGAGAGAGAGACAATTTTGTTAAATTTTTTAACCCAACCGTGTGATTATCTATATCGCGTGTTTTATTTATTTATTTTTCTTAATTTGAATATATATATGTATATATGTGTGTGTGTGCGTGTGCGCGTGCGTGCTGACCGTGTGTGTGTGTGTGTGTGTGTGTGTGTGTTTCTATATAATTTTTTTTCGAGAAAGGAGCATGCTCATGGCTCCCTACATGTTAATCAAAAAGTAAAAGCCCAACCAAGAGAAGATAATATGAAACCCAGCTGACTAGAGATTTGTGTGTGTGTGTGTGTTTATTCTCTTATTATTATTATTATTATTATTATTATTATTATTATTATTATTATTATTATTATTATTATTGTTTTTGTTGTTGTTGTTGTCATGAGTGAGTATGATATATTTTTTTATTTTATTATATTTTATCTTTTTTTATCATTTAGTGATCATGTAAGTTTTGACTTAATTTAGAAGGAAGTAGACTTGATAGGCTTTTGTGTACTTTTAGTCTTTTGTATAAAAATGGGTTGTACTAACTTTTCATGAGGATTAGGCTTCATAGGGGCTTTGGTGGACAAGTCTCAATCATGGGGATTAGGGCTTGAACATGGATTAAAGTGAGTCATGAAGGGAGTTCATTGCTTTTTAGGGAATCTTAAAAGAGAATCCTCCTTTTGCCACTTAAGGAATTGTGACATGTCATGGCTAATATGGCTCACACATGGGAGGTAGCCTCATGGCTTGCATGTGGCTTGAGCGTCATTCATTGAGAAGGAATTTAGGAATTTTTGGCATTTTATGTGGCTTTATCATTAAGTCAAACGTGGAAGAATTAATCATAAATGTCATGTTCTATGGTTTGATTTTTTAATTAATTGGCTGAGGTGTTTGACACGCCTAAAAATATGCTACTTTTTTATAAATATTTTATGCTCTTTTTTATGATATTACACTTTAATGGAAGGTATTTTGCGTGTTTTTGGTTTCAAGTACAAGAGATGGAGTTTTGGCGAAAATGACATGAAAATGGTTCAATTTAGAGTCAAATGGAGATAAGAAGAAAATTTTGACCTGGCACATTTTGATCTGCCTTTTTTTATGTTTAATCTTCTTTACATTTATCAACTATTTTTTAATAAAATTACAATTTAAAGAAAAGTTATTTTCTTGTTTATCTTGCAGGTATAACACTTGGAGCGGATTGGAACTAAGACGGAGCGAAATAGAGAGAAACGGGAGCAAACTGGTGTGCTGCCAGAAGGGTGACGCCTAGGCGCCAGTCCTCACACAAAAAACATAAGAGATGGCATCATGGCGCCACTTTTTGGTTCTTAAGCGTCAAAAATTGCCTAGGACGGTTTATAAAATCCCCAAAAAAGTTATTATGTTGATTTTTGCACTTGGAAAGGCACTTTTTTGTATTTCAAACTCCTGGAATCTCCATGAATTCCTAGAGGTCATAGAAAGAAATTGGAAATGTATATTCTTACCTTTTTTGGAGTGATTAGATAGGGGATTTTGAAAGTTATCTGAAAAGAATTTTATTAGCATTGCATGGATCAGCAGAAGACTTTGTTAGAGGGATTTTCATCTTTCTTTCAGAGAAAAAAAGTTAAGTATTGTGTTCTTCATTATCTTATAAATGTTGTAAACACTTATCTAGTAGATTTTCTTTGATTTAAATGAAGTTTTTAGTTCTGTTTTCTCTATTCTTTGTGAGTATTTTTCCTTACTCTTTGCTCTTGTTATGAAGAAGTGGCGTATGTGGGAAAGTTTATTTTATGATAGAATAATTTTAATTTCTATGTGATAAGCAATATCTCTGTTGCTTCATTGACATAACGTATTGGTCATATGTTAAGTTAAAATGTGTTGTAAGTTGAAACTAAGACTTGGAAGTGCGGTGACTTCACAATTAGAGTGCACTCACATTGTATGGTTGGCTATGATGGAGTAGTTTAGGAGGTAATGCAATGTTAGAGAAATATTCGTTGGTTGGGTGTTGATTGGGTGTAAATTGATGTTTCTAGGGTGATAGGCTAGATTCTTACTAATTTGATCTAGAGTTTGGAACTTAAGGATCGGTTAGTCCTAAAGAGAGGGCACAGTAAGTATTCTATGGTGATAGGCTATAACCCACTAGAAACATTAAACTTAGGAACTTTACTCTAAGTTAGCCAATGTTCTTTAGGCACTTGGAAGATGGTAAATAATATGATGCTCCTATTATCACTTGCTACATTAAATTTTAAGCATTTCATTCCTACACCTTATTTAGGTCATCAAAGGAGAAAGGTGATTTTTACATCTCAAAATTCACCAAACCAATTTATCTAGTTAGTTTTATCTTAAGATTTAGGTATGTATTTAGAAGTATTTGTTAGAAAACACCCTTAATCGACATTCCAATCTAAGACTTGATAGTAGTAGACAAGAATTAACTTAAGGGATTTCTTACCTCGCTTCTTTATGGAATAGATACTCGGCGATTTAAAAAAAAAACTCCATATTACTTGAAATGACATGTGCATTTATGTAAAACCTCTAGTGTGTGAAATATAAATCAAATTATAAATTCTAAAACATATCCACTTCGCACACTTGCAACTTAAGGAAACCAGATCATGTTTTTGGCCTGGAAACTAAATAACTACGTATTTGCGGGTCGGGTCAGTGTCCCATGATATGGTGGAGTGGCCTTTAAATTTAAAAAAAAATGGGTTTGGTTTAGTCGGGTTTTAGGATTGGTTAAGGAGAATTAAACTTAGGCTTGAAATTGGACTTGGACTTGGTGAAAATTTAAATCAACCATGGGCTTGATTAAGTTTAGAAACTATCATGATGAGATTTGGGACATGAGCTTGGTGAAGCTGGATTTTGTATGTGTGTTCAATTTTGGTGGATTTTGGGTTTAGAGTGGACTTGGGATGAGTTTGGATTTGAATTTGAGTAATTTTAGATTTGGATTTGAAATTGGGTGGGATTGGATTTTATTTTTGAATGACTTTGGATTTGGATTTGAAATTTGGTGGAATTTAAGTAAAGTAAATGTGGTGTGGGGGATTTGAGTTGTGGAGTGAATGTGGTGTAAGGTGAAGCGAAGTGTAGCGTATGGTTGGTGGAGTGAATTAAATGTGGAGAGTCAATGTGTGGCATAGATGAGTGGATGGAGTTATGTGAATGTAGAGTGAAGTGAGAGGCCAAGTCATAAATGGTTTCCCCAAGGCCTTGTGATCTTGAGGGAACTCATTTTGAAGTTTCAATATGTTGATCTCAATCAACTCAATCATGTATGGAGAATTTGAGACAACTCAAGTGAGACTTCACAAAAGAGCCTAGAAGTGTCTAGATTTTTTAAGTGGGGTGGGACCCATCACTGGTCTCCTAAAATAGCCAACAGGAAAGGCTTGCGGTTAGATTCTATGTTCTAAGAGAAGAAAACTATACCTCACAAAAAAATGTGGTCAACAGAGGTATATAGACTAACTGAGTAAATGTCACATTTGGATTGACAAAAGAAAAATTGATTCAATCATCGCGCCCAGTTTCGAGATGCAGAAATGGAAATGTATAGAAGAAATAAGTGGATTGGGGAAGATAACTCAGTAAAGTTTCCAGTGTGTCCTCCGTATTAGTTATACAACAATGTAGGCTGATGGAGGAGGATTCTGAGGAGGAAGTTGATGCTGGTGTTGATGATGATGATGATGATGAAGATGAATACTAGATTTTTATTTTGATGTAGATGTACTAGAGTTTCTTTTTTTTCACTACTATAGTGCTGATATAATTTATTTTATTTTTTTGATGTACTGGACATATTATTTTGTGATGATGTGGTGTGGTTGTATTTCTAGACTGGTTTATTATCGCTTTGGACTCATGTTAAACTTACCTGTTGTAATATTTTAATTCTTTCGAGTGTACTTTCATGTTAAATCTGTTGAACTGAGATTCACTTACTGCAAAATACTTGTATTTTTTGTTTTTACCTATATTATTTTTTTATGACTGATTCATGTAGTAGAAAGTAAATTATTTATGTTTTCTCCCTGCTTATATTCTTGTTTTACATTGTTATACATGTTAAAAATCATGTTTGGGGGAGAGAAAAATTATTTAAAAGCTTAAATTTAGTTGTCCTCGATTACTCGTATTTCAAAATTGTCATGATTTAAAAGGAATTTGAGATATGTGGTGTTAAGTTAAAATTATTGCAATTTGAAGTATGGAAAATAAAGTATTTTTATTTTTTATTCCACGTAAATAAGTCTAGACTAGTGTGTAGTGAGCATATAGCTTTATTGGTAAAAAAATGGTTTGACTGTTTAACTTTACAAAGAGTTATATATTTTTTAACTTAAGTATTTTTAGATATACACTTCATGAGAATTTAGTCTCTACTAAAATCATTAATTTTAATTATTACATATTTCCTTAGAAAAATTTTTGAAAAGTTAAAGAGTGTGATAGGTTTCATTTTAGAGTTTTAACAATGAATTCAAAACTATTAAAGGTCTATCTAGATATATTAATCATTCTTAAAGTAACGCTAAGTATTAAAAATTAACATCCTAAGGCAAGAAGAAAAAAAAGAGATTAAAAGAAAATTATTATGCGAGGATAAGCTTGAGAAGAAGACTTATCAAAAATTGGTTTCACTATATGCTGTATAAAGTTGAAACATATTACAATCCTAAGCTTATGTGCATTCAAAGTGAGTATCTAAGATTTTTTTTTAAGAAATGGAGTTGTTAAATTATTTTTTACACCATCTTAAATCCTTAAGATAGCAAGCATTTACTCCTTTGTAAATGGAATAGAAAATCAGGTTTTCCTAATTAGCTAAAATGTTTGCTCATACCCTAAGGATAGATCGATTTGTTAGAATTAATATGAATTTACTTTACAAATTTTCTGAAGCAAAATTGTGGATAATTTTAATTAAGCCCATTCCCTCAAATTAATAAAATTGATTTTAAAAATTTTGGTGTTACTTATGAATAAGTAAAGTTTAAGTTTGGGGGATTTCAATATGACTTTAAGCATGCTTTAATTTTATTTCTCCTTTACACATTTTTATGGATGAAATTGCACTTTAAAGAATGATATTTTCATATTTTTCTTGCAGATACAATAGTTAATAGAAATGGAATGAATCAAAGAAGAAATAGAGTGAAGTAGAGGCAACGTGAAGCAAATATGGAGATCTAGTAGACTGATGCCTAGGTACCAGTCACAGGGCTCCAAGAAGCTCTACACAAGTGCCTTGGCGCCACCTACTTGGGCGCATAGGCGCCATAACCCATCCAACCGACAAAGAGCTTGGATAGAGAAAACAACAAGAACTACCCCAAGCAGGCTTGCGCCTGGAGCCAGAACCGCCTGGGGTAGTTCCTACAGTTTTTTTCCACACGATCCGAGAGTTATTTGGCCCAAATAGGTGATTCCATTGAGCATTTTTTGTGACTTTGAAATGGTTGAACTCTTCAAAACGTTGAGGAGAAGTTCTTGTGAAGCCTAGGGTAGGAATTTTTGTTATAGTAGGCTAGTTTCTTTTTATTTGTCTTAAGAGTTGGTGAGGAAATTTTGTGTGATTGTAAGGGAAGAACTCAACATTGCTGGAGGTATTTGGAGATTCTTTGTCTAGGAGTTTTCATTACTATTGTAGAAGAAAAGCAAACTATTATGTTCTATTTCATCTTATATTATTTGTAAACACGATTGTAGTGGATTTTTTTTGTTTAAAAAGAATGACTTGTACTATTTCCTTTATGCTTTGTCAGTAGTTCCTTCTTTCCTTCCTCTTGTGATGAATATATTGGTAGTGTAAGATTGTAGGATGCTTTTAGAATTAGTTTTACATCTTTAATGCGGTGAATATTCTTCTATGCTTAATTACTTTACGTTCTCGCCACTTGATTAATTAAAGTAAGTTGTGATCCATAGTGACTCGAGAGAGCTATGGAGGAATGATTAAGGTATTCACAATGAACTAATGGGTGAAGGAAAAGTGGTCCATAGGGAAATTCAAATAGATAGGGAAATAATCTTTGATGGGTTCAAATTGGGATTTAAGGAATTAAAGCCAGTTTAACCAAACTTCTTTATTCAATTGAAGGAGGGTAAATAAGAGAATTGCTCATATTTGTCACTAGCCACAATTTCAATTCAAAGTATTATGTTCCTACGCACTATTTATGTCATTGAAAAGAAGGGTAGTTGTATATCATGATAATCACCAATTCAAGTAAGTTAAGTGAATTTTCTATAAAATTTAACATATATAATTGATTGCAACTCTGAAGTATTAGTTTGTAGGTTTTCAAAATAATATAAGTTCCTAGCTAAGAACTAGTTTTAATACTAGAGCTAATCCTAAGGCGTGTTAACCCCTCACTCCCTATGGGATCGATATTCCGGGCTAAAATATTGCTGATTCGACACTTATACTTGCGGGAGACCCAAGAGAATTAGAGCATCTGAATTAGGGTGGGGTCGATCAAGTTTTTGACACCTTGACGCCCCGTGACTGACACCTAGGTGCCAGTCTGCTGAATCTCCTAATTTGCTCCACGTCGCCTCCGCTTCTCTCCATTTCTTCTCCACTTCATTCAAGTTCTCCTACTTGTTGTATCTAAAAAAAAACATGAAAATACCCTTTTTTTAAGTGAAATTTCCTCCATAAAGTGATGTAAAAGAGAAAAGAAATTAAGTATGCTTAAAGTCATATCAATAGGAAGCATAAAAAGATCTGAAATTGATTAGATATTTTATTTCTCATTAAAGAGGTTTGCTTAACATGCCTAATAAATCACATATCTTCTCTAAATTTAATTTGAATTTATGCTAATGGCAGATCCAAATATAATATATATATATATATATATATATAAGCATTTTGAATGGAATGTAATGCCCTTTGAGCTGAAAAATGCTTCATCTAAATTTCAACATACTATGAATGACATATTTAAAGATCTCTTTGAATACATCATTATTTAAATTGATGATGCTCTGGTGTTTTCCAAAACTATTGAAAAACCCTTTGTGAATTTAGAAATAATTAAACGGATAATTCAATGAGCTAGATTAGTCATTTCAGTCCCAAAAAAATTAAATTGTTTCATACTGAAATGAGATTTTTGGGACAACATATCCAATGCATTTATTTTTTCCTATTAATAGAAGTATTGAATTTCCTGTTAAATTTTCAGATCAAATCTTTGGTAAAACCCAGATATAAAGATTCTTTGGAGCCCTAAACTATGTAGGACATTTTCTCTCAATTTAACAATTGATGCTGCTCCATTATTTGAAAATTTAAAGGAAAATTCACCTCCATTGATGGATATCCATACCATGGCATTACAAAAAAATTAAGCAAAGTGTTAAAAGGATTTCCTATTTAACTCTCGCCAATTTAGATTTCTTCAAAATAGTTGAAACCAATGCCTCCAATTTAAGGTTATGGTGGCATCTTAACACAATTTAATTCTTTAAACAAGAATTAATTTGTTTTACCTCTGAAAAGTGGAATCATATGTAAGAAAATTATTCCATTATTAAAAAAGTAATGTTATATGTTGTCAAATATATTTCGAAATTTTCAGATGATTTTTTGAAAAAATAAATTATTTTATTTAGATTGCTGTTCTGTTAAATTTATTTAGAAAAAGATGGACAAAATTTTGCTTCAAAGTAGATTTTTGCTAGTTAGCTCAAGTTAATTTAGTTTTAGCTCGATTATAGCTCGATAAGTTCAAGTCATGAGCTCATTAAAGAGTGAAATTAGAGACTGCTTGCCAGCAGGATCTGCTCATTTACACCCTAGTATGTTGTATGCATTCATGATAGTATATGCTACTGCTCTTTCTACTTGTGTGAGTGTTCTTTTTACTGCCATTTGTTTGTATGACTACATTTATGATTTTTGTTGATCTTTCTCTTCTATAATCAATGAAATATTGGGGGTGGTGGGCAACTTCAAAAACAAATTAATTAATTAACTAATTAAATGAAATAAATAAATAAATAACTCTAACTGAACATTCTTTCGTAAGAAAATATAGCATCATTATGATGTCAAAATAAACTTTCGGGTACAGTTTAGCCAGGCAATACTGGCAAATAAGGGAACAATGCAGAACAAATTACTAGAACAATGCAGTCCAAATTACCATAATGCTATGCCACACAATATTTAAAACCAATGAGGCGCTCCATCAATTAAATAAAGTTCGGATTACAAATCCATCCACTCCTAAACATCGAATCCACCCCCATTCTTTCTTCAGATCCTAGAATTGGCAACAACTTCGTTCAGTCCCATCGTCCCGGACCTGATTTGCTCCTTGAATTGCTCCTCGGTCACCCCTGCATAAAATTAATTTGTTAAGCAAAAATACCTTCTTGCCAAATTAAAAGCAACAATATTTCTGCGTAAAGGTCTTGCCTTTGCCCATTGCGGCGGTGGAAGAGATTCCGCCTTGCACAGTCTTGAGGTAACGATCATAGTAATTTGCCCCCGACCACTTCTGATGCTCCAGCGTATCCACGCCATTGTTCCTCTCCTCCCTCTGTATCCTCTCCACATAAGCCAGCATCCCCTGCCGCGCAAACTCTCTCGCAAACGTATCCGTCACCAACGCGTCGGCATGAAATCCGGCAAGCGTAATGAACTGCCAACAGAATCCCATTCTCGCAATCCTCGGTATAAATTCCCTCATCTCCTCATCCGTCATCCCCGCAGCATCCCAATTGAACGACGGGGACAAGTTGTAAGCCATCATTATCTCCGGGTGCTCCGCTTTCAGCCCCTGCGCAAACTTGCTGCACTCCACAAGGTCAGGACTCGACGTCTCCATCCATATCAGGTCAGCGTGCGGCGCAAACGCCCGGCCGCGCACCACAGCTGCCTCCACCGATCCACGGAAGCGGTAGAACCCTTCTCGAGTCCTAGGAATGTCCCAGTCCCAAAAAATCTCCCCTGCACCCAACCGCTCCGCGGTTTCACGTCCTTCATCGTTGGAAATACAGTTCCCGTATTCACTTGCGCCGGCCCATTCGTTGATCCGTCGTCGCTTTTCGTAGTCCGGAAGGTTTTGGCGGTTAATGGCGTCTACAACGGCTTCGGAAAAAGTCATGAGTCTGGCGCGGGAGAGCCAGTCATCTTCAATGGCCTGCAATTCTGCCCCTGTTTTACCCGCCGTCATGGCAGCGGACAGCACGGCGGCTAAATTTCGGCGTTTAAGATCAGGATTTGTCGACCCGAGAATGAACTGGTGGTCACGCACGTCGACGTTGGACTGAATGAGCGTGGCAGCAACAGCATCGGTGCGGGCTACCAGAACGGTTTCGACCCCCATTACGTCGAACTGGAGCCTTGCCGCAACAAGCCGGTTAATGTGCTCGGAAACAGCAACCAGTACTTTCCCCGCCATATGCCCGCACTTCTTCGTAACCGACGACTGGTCTTCGATGTGCACCCCGGCGGCGCCGCGCTCGACGAAAAGCTTACATAGCTTAACCGTAGCCGTGGCCCCGCCAAAACCGGTATCGCCATCGGCGATGATGGGGCGCAAGTAATCCACAAAAGGGATCTTGGCCCGCTGGTCACGAGTCATGGTCATGCGAGCCTCTTGCTGCTTGCGGTCGTGGTAGAGCTGGGCGCAAAACAGGTGTTCGACTTTGTTTGGGACGGTGTCGTAGGGGTAGTCGGCGAGGTCGGGGCCGGGTTCGTTGGTGGTGGTGTGGGTGGAGGAGCATTGCCAGCCAGAGACATAAATGGTGTCCAGGTGTTTGGCCATCATGGCGACTTGGACGGGGTCCAAGGCGCCGAAGGTGCGGGAGGCGGTGCCGGCGGCGTGGTGGGATTTGAGGGTGCGCCAAAGCTTTTTGGCCAATTCGTTTGAGGCGTACGAATGATGGAGGGTTCCGCGGAGGGAGACCACGTCGCGAGCGGAGTATGGGCGGCGGGTTAAACGAAAACGGTCGGTGCGCCACCATTTCTCCACCGCGGACACCTCCGCCTCGGAACGGGCCTCCTCTTCAGTAATCTACGAGGCAGCAAATAAGAATTATTATTTTCCTAGATTATAAGAATATTTTATAAAGTTTTAAGATGACTAATATTATTTAGGCTATTTCTTCATTAAAAAATATTCTTCTTTTAAAAAAATGCCTTGGAATAATTTTGGGAGAGATTTCATTTATACATATGAGATTTGAATCTATTAATCATCACCTTAGAAATATAATATGAATTAAACAGATTTATTTAGTTTTAATAGTACTTATATTATTATGCTGTTTAATATTTTTTTAATCTTCCTGTTTAAGGAAACAGGTAATTATATTATTATATTGGATTCAGATTAGATTTGAATTGAACCTTTGAATTTTGGGAGCGATTATTCGATACGGAATCCGCAGCTACGCCCGAGTCATTTTACATAAACGTTATTTTTAAAAATTTTTAAAATTTTAAATTGGGACCCAGTTTGAGACAGCTTTTAAGGAGGGATTTGTTTTTATTGGTTGACCACACACCCATATTGAATAATTTTTCAAATTTTGGGCATTTACTTCACCTATCTCTATCTAGACTCAAAAGCTTGCCCAAAAAAGTTAGAAAAAAATATCAGAACTTATACAAAGTTGTAGACTATATAAAACAACTCTCTAAAACAATAAGATAAATATATATTAATCACAAAATAAATTTTAGATGTGGTTCATATAGAACCAAAACATAGTAACTTGTAGTTGATACAGAATTTGAATTAAAAGATAGCACAAATCTTGGTATAAACCTTTCCTTTATACAATTTACATACAATTTTATATAAATAACTTGCAATTTATACAGAATTATTAACGCATCACATAATACATCAATATACATATAATTTGTTCTATTATAAGAGGATCATTCCTCCATATATAAGACCACACTCCAAGAAAATCATAAGAAAGAGAAGGGAGAGGGAAGGGTGCAGGGGGCTACTAACCATTTGAGACACTGAGAAAGAAGGCATGATGGAGACCTGAGACGGAGGTTTTTTGCTTGAGTTAATGGCACAAGTGATAATGCATGCAACACCCAACCGCAGCTCCGTCTAATATAGGGAAATGGGAACCCTATCCTTTCAAAAAAATACAAATAGCCAGCAGCTTTTCACTCCTTTTCAAAGACAAGTTCTATAAAATAGTAAAATCCTCTCAAACTTCTTATGCTATGGTCCAACTATATTTCATCACCCTATAGTTTGTCCTTTTTATATTCACTCTCAGAATATAAAAGAAAAACTCTATCAACTTTTGTTGATTGGGTAATTTAATGTATTACTTCAATATTTTAGTTAAAAGTGATATAAATCATGCTTAATTAATCAAAATCATATAGAGTGATATATTATATGTTTATTTATAGATATAAAAGGATCACATCTAAATGTACTAATTGTGCCTTGACAAAAATTAGAATTGGTTGAGTGATCATTTTGATTATTTTCGCAAGAGGAAACGAAGTGAAAAAGATATGTAATGTTCATGGGCGAGCAACGCTCGGACCGGCTCTAATTAGCTCAGTAAAAAAATTTTAAATTAATTTATACAACTGCAACAATTCATATCAAGCTTTCAGGCCCATCAAGTTAATTTGATATTATTACCAATTGCCAATGGTTTTATTAAATGCAATTGTTGAACTCAAATTACTATGTGGCCAGGAAGTCTTGTTGTTTTTTTCGGGGGAGGCAGGCATGGGGTTTGTTGCTTGTTGGAAATTTTTGGTTGTTGGGTTAAGGGTTTTTCTTTTAAGGTTGCCCCGGGAATCTAAACACAATTAAAATAAAGAAAATAACCAGTTGTGACACCAGAAGTTTTTACATAAAAAACTCGTAAGGAGAAAAACCAAGGGGTTTGACTCAATTGTAAAAATTCACTATAAGTTGAGAATTACATGTACACTCCCTCGCCCCACAAGCCAGAAAGGGTTGAAAACTCTTTGGAGTTATAATGTCGGTGCACAAAAGAACTTGTTTTAAGAAATGGGTGGCAGCCGATGACGATCAGTGCAGGCCGACAAGTAGCGGAAACCGGCGGTCGACAGTGATCAATCGCGATCAGCGTCGGTCGATAGTGGTCAATGGTCGTCAGAGGCGGTCAGCGGCGGTCAACAATGACAGTAGTTGTGCTGGATTTTAGCTCCCTCTCAAAGCTTCTAGTTCTTTCTCAAGCCTCAAGCTCTCCTCCACCTCATGAGAGGGGCGAGGCTCTATTTATAGAGTTCTAGGTGCAATTAATGTAGGAATATGAATCACTTTGATCGGATGACTCAAAGTACTTCCCTCAATCGGATGACATTTAATGAACATTTGAGTGCCTTAATGATGTCAAAATTGAGTGATCACAAACTCGTTGGATTCGTCTTGCCAAGACGGTCAATTCGATTATAGTCTCTTCATAACATGTAGTCATTTAACCTTCCAAATGTGTCTAAAAACTTCTGAAAGCAGCTTAGTAGCTTCATCTGGGCTTGATTTGGTTCGGATTGAACCAATTTTAATAACATTAGGTTTTCTTATCAAACTGCTCAGTTTTACTGTACGTTTATTGAAATTAGAGTTATGGATCACATTTTATCAACATTTAAACATTTCTTACTCAAAAGATTATCTTGAGATCTATGTTATGCCTCGAGATTTGTGCTAGATTATGAGAAAGTGAGCGAGCTACAAAGCTTTTCTCACTTAGCAAAATACAACCATCTCAACCCCTCTAAGGAAGGTTGGAAATGCCAAAGAAAAAGGAAATTGGGATTCTAACTAGTTAGGATTTAGGTCTAGGATTCACAACAAGAAATCACTCGACTCCACAAAGGATTTGGCCACACTTGATTTCTAATCTAAGGCTTCCTATAAGAAATCATTAATAAATCCAAGGACGTGTGGCAGTGTCGAATAGTGTCGGCCAGCCCACTCGCCCCATGTGAGTGACTGAAACCAGAACCTCTAGCAAAAATCCAACCCTAGAACTAGCTAAGAAAGAAAATTTGAAGGATTTAAGGAGTTTTGCCAACACGATGGTTGAGATGCATTTCTTCAAGTAGGATGAAGCTCTCTTATCGGTAGGAGAGAAACCCACATTCCAGCAAAGCACCGACGAGATCCAATCTACTCCCTCTCCAAAGGACAAAGTAGATTTCCTCAAGAAAGAGAGTCTGTTGAGACTCCGACAAAGTTCCAACAGTGCTCCGGTGATCCTTTCCTCAAGCTAAGGTGAAGCTCTCCTTTAGTTTAGGAGAGAGGAAACCTTGCTCCCTTGCTGACATCCTTCTCCTCAAGGAAATCTCTTCACACACTCAAGGTAAGTGGTGAAGCAAAATGAAGAAGGGGAGGAAGAAATAAGGAGGAAGAGTTTCTTGTGGAAGAAGAAGAAAGGGAAGAAAAATTAGAAGCTCTCCCTCTAACCTTTCTCTGAGCTCTCCACCTCAAGGCCTTCAAGAAGAAACCCTAGCTCCAAGGAAGAAAAATCTCACCCTTGCCCTCTCAAGCACTCCAAACTTCATCTCTCCAAAAACTGAAAAGGAGAGGAGATCTTAGAAATAAGTGAGGCTCCCTTAGGTTAAAATTAGCTCACCCAAGGAAATCTTCAGCTTGCCCCTTGATTAATTCAAAAATGGCTAATGAGGTGGACACAGGGCATGTCAATTGAGGCTAAACCCATGGGTTTAACACCCTTCCTGGAAATCTCCTAATAGCAATCTCCTCACACACCCAAGGCAAGTGGTGAAGGAAGATGAAGGAGATGAGGAAGAAGTTGAAGAAGATGGAGTTTGAAAGGAGAAGAAGAAGTTTTCCCTTCTTTTCTTGAGCTCCTATCCAAGTTTTTTCTTCATCAAACCTTCTCTCTAGCTCTCAACCACCAAGAGGAAGAAGAAACACTCTCCTCTCCTCTTCCTAGCTCTCCGCACCCGCCCAATACTAAAAATGAGAGGATCCCATTTCAAATGAAGAGAGGGGAAGCTTAAAATCAGCTGACCCTAGGAAAGCCCTAACTTTTCCTTTGATTAAGAAAAAAATGGCTAATAAGGGGTACTTATGGCATGTCAAGTGAGGCTAATCCCATGGATTTAACACCCCCCATGGATATCTCCTCAAGCACAATAAGATCTCGGTCAATCAGGATCGTTAGGTGGTGAACTAAGGTTAAATTAGTGTAAAATAGGGTTTTTTTCTATCTATAAATAGACCGGCGCGTAGGCACCATGACCAAGGTTCCCAGGCACCCAGACTAGCACCAGGCCTTTAGCGACTAGGTGTCACCCAGGTGGCGCATACTAATACGCCTAAAAATGTATTATTTTTCATGCTTCATTTTATAATGATATTGCACTTTAAATGTATGTTTTCTTGTATTTTTGGTTGTATGTACATCAAATTGAAGAATTTCAAGTGATTGGAGCAAAAGGAACAAAAATGGAACAAAATGGAGCAAACTGGAGCAAATTGGGTTGAACCAGGGCACACTGGAGCCAAGAGGACCTAAATCGGACACTTAAGTGCTTGTGCCCAGCGCTTAAGCACCCAAAATGGTGCTTAGGCGCCACCAGACAAAAAGGGGGGCTCTTAAGCACCAAAAAACGGTGCTTATGCACCGGTGACGGTTTTCAACTTCTAAAATGTACGTCGGATTTGGACTATTTTTGAAGCGGTGCTTCGTGCATCTCTTGGGGAATTCATTTGAAATGATAAAAGGGACTTTCTAGAAGAATTTGAGCGGTAATATGGAGTTTTTAATAGGCACTTCAGGCACCATTTGAAAGATTCATTGAATCTGGACAGTTTCATTGAATTTGGACAGTTTTGAAGAGACACTTAAGCATCTCTTGAGAAATTATTAAAAAAGTCTTGGAAATATTTTTAAAACAACCCTTAGACTATTGAATTAATTGAAAGAGGAGAAGAAGACTTTTATAAGAAGATAAGAAGGCTTCGGCGTAAGCTCCAAGCGGGGTGGCAAGGTGAGAGAAAAAGAGAGAGAGTGAGAGATTTCTTCATTTCTTTTCACTTTATTTTTGGAGAGAATTGTAAGAAGATTGCTTTTTTTATACTAGGAGAGTTTGATTTCTATCAAAAATAAGTATTTTCATTGTATTTTGATTTAAATTTAGTACTTTGTTTGTATGTTTTCATAGTCTTGTTAATTGAAAAGTTCTTGTTGTTTCTCTATGTGTAGGGAGTAATTTTCTTTACTCTTCCCTCTTGTAATGAATTAGTATGCATGTGTAGGATATAGAATCAAGTAGAGTGAGAATATATTATGATGATTTTACTATTTTCTTCATTTACATGTAAACTTGATCAACTTGCATGTTAAAATCTGTTTTGAGAACATGTAAGATCCGGGATGGTATTGTCTCAATCAACTGTAGTAGAATCACATGAGATTGTATGGATGAGAATGTAGTCCATATAGTTAAGTGCGAATAAATAGGGAAATAATCTTTAAAGGGTATAGAATTAGAGGACTTTAGAATGACAGACTAAAGCCCCTAATTTGGTCTATTATTTTAGGTTTTGATGCGAGATGTTAGCCTCCAGGTGGAGGCATAAAAGGGAACACTAGAGTAAGAGCTAGTATCTTCCCTGCCTAGCCCGTGTTCAAAACTATTCAAACTTTAGATTAACCAATGTTCTTTATAACATCTCTAGTAAGGTTATTGAGTATAATTTCTCCTATTTCTCACAATCTCTCTCACTACTTGTTTTACTTTTACACATGTCACTACTTTCATTGCATGAGGAAGAGTACTTTTAATATATCAAAAACTCCACTTTCTGATTTTCACTAAGTATTTTAATTTAGAAGTAGTATTGTAGTGATAATTTTAGCATAAAATCAAAACCAAACTTTTATCGACCTTCCAAGCTAGGGCGTGCTATTCTAAACTAGAATTTCTCTTGAAAGTCATCGTGATTAACCTCGATCTCCATGGGATCGATATTCGGGGCTTAATCAGAAAGCCTTATGTTACTTGATAACGATATGTATACTTGCGTAGAATCCCTAGAAATATAATTGAAATCTTTCTTTACTTGGGATCAAGTTTTCGGTGTCATTACCAGGGATTAAAATCTTCAAGTAGTGGTGTCAACTTCTTAAATTCTATATATAAAAAGGAATATCGGGATCACCTACTTTACCATCACCTTAAAAAAAGGTTTTTTTGAGCTATTTTTATGCACCTAAGTGCCTGTGGACTAGCACCCAAGTGCCTGACACTAGTGCCAAACTTCAAGGGGCTTGGTTAAGAGGCTTGTTTATTTTTAATGGTTTTTTTAATGATATTGTACCTAAAAATTACCCAATTTTTTATATACCTTCATTGTTTATTTTTAATGGTTTTTTTAATGATATTGTACTTTAAAGGAATGTATTTTTGCAAGTTTTTGGTTTCAGGTATATGAAATGGAGTTTTAGAGAAAATAAAGCAAAAATGGTGCAATTTGAAGTCAAAACGAGCAAGGAAGAAAATTTTGGCCTGGCACATTTCAATATGTCTTTCTCTGCTTAATCTCCTTTACATTTATTACATATTTTTGAATGATACTACACTTTAAAGAAAGATGGTTTTCATGCTTATCTTGTAGGCATAACAGTTAGGAGAAAAAATGTGTTGAAACGGGGCTAGACGGAGCTAAAACGGAGCGAAACAAGGTAAAACGATGAAGCCGCCTGCAGGGTGGCGTCTATGCACCCAAGACAGTTATTGGACAAATTTTGGGAAATTCTAGGCTATTTTGGGATGTTTTGGAAGACTTCTGGCTATTATGCACTCCCCAAAGAGTGGTACAATGAATTTAGACTTTTGGAATGTGAAGAGGTGTGTCTCTTGGAGTGAAGAAGTGTGTCTCTTGGAAAAAAAAGTGCTTGACTTTTTTTTAAAGGGGGGGTGTCTTTTAGGAGAGGAGTCTAGAAGAAGAGTTTAGGAGTGATTTTGAGAGAAGTTTGGTATGCCTCTTCATGGTGGTGGTGGTGGTGTGTGTGTGTGTGTGTGTAACAGGAAAAGTCTTCTGTGGAGTCTTGGTGGCTTTTAGGAAGTTGGAAGGAGTGTAAGGGATTATTTTTTGTTGTGCAAGGAGGGCGTGAATCTTTTGTAAAGATAAGTCCTGGGCTCTTTTGTATTTTCTTTGAACTATTGCAATATTTTTCAATGTCATTTACATTGAGGAATTCATGTGTTTTCTCCATGCTTTGTGAGCAATTTTTCCTTACTCTTTCTCCATGTTATGAGAATTAATCATGTGTAGGATTAGAATGGTTTGAAGATTTATTTTATTTCAAAATTGTGATGGTTTTTACTTGAATTTCATTTACATTATAATAAATGTCTGTTTTATTATTAAAATTCGTTGTAATTACTTTATGATCTGGGTGGGCGGTGTAATTCTCAACAAAGTGGAACCACATCTGATTTCATGGATAAGAATGTAGTCCTTGGGGTTGAGTGTAAATAAATTGAGAAAAAAACTTTGATGGGCACAAAATTGATGATTTTAGGGTGATAGCCTAAAACCCCCAATTTGGTCCAGGAGTTTGGAAACTAAAATGAGATATTAGCTCTCAGGTGAGGTGAACGTGGGAACTCTAAGGTGAGAGCTTAGTATCTTCTCAACCTAACTACAAATTTAGGGACTAAACTCTTGATTAGGGAATGTTTATTGTTGCTCGTAAAGAGGATAAAGAATATAATTGCTCATATTTGTCACAAAACTACATTTTTAACTTTAAATATTTGATTCATTCACTAATTATAATCTCATCTCAAGGGGAAATGGACTTTGATTATATAAGAACCTTTCAAAATTTAACCAATCTCCTTAGAATAGGATTTTAGTTAATTTAGTTAACTTAAATTTTCTAGTAAATTAGTAAATTTAGGAAAACCAAACTTTTTGAAAATTCCAAAGTAAGACCTAATAATAGTATGCTAGAATTAGCATAAGGTAATTCTTACCTTGCTTCTCTATGGGATCGATATTGGGGTCTTTAAAGAAAACACTATATTACTTGAAATAATACATATATATATGTAGTACTCCTAGTGTGTAAAGCATTTTCTAAATTTAATAACACTTTGATTTTGCACACTAGCCGCTAAATATAAATTGTGTCAAGTTTTTTATCATCTTTTGAAAGCTAAATTACTGCGTAATTGCGGGTCAGGTCAAGTTTTTGGTGTCGTTGCTTGGAAGGCTTCGATAAGAACTTTTAGGAGGATTTTAGTTAAACCTGTAAGACTTAGATTTATAAATTATAATATTATTATCTAGTGTGTTTGTGTGTGTTTATTTTAAGAAAAATATATGCTTTATTAGTTAAGTTTTTAAATTTGTATGTGTTGTTCAGGAGCTGCAGACCTTGAAATTTATTACCCAGGTTTGGAGAGAGCTTTTAGGAGGTTGATGAATCAAAAAGACTCCATAAATTAAATGTAAAAATGATGGATCAACATTTTAATGAATATTCATATTTGGAATATAATCTTGTTAGCTTTACAAGAGTAAACCATAAGAAGTGTAAGGGATTGTTATTTGTTGTGCAAGGAGGGCTTCAATCTTCTGTAAATATAAGTCTAGGATTTTATTGTATTTTCTTTGAATTATTGCAATATTTTTCAATGTCATTTGCAATGAGGAATCCATGTGTTTTCTCCATGCTTAGTGAGTAGTTTTTCCTTACTATTTCTTCTTGTGATGATAATTACTCATGTGTAGAATTAAAATAATTTAAATATTTCTTTTATTTCAAAACTGTGATGTTTTTTACCTGAACTTCATTTACATTATAATAAAGGTCTGTTGTAGAGTTAAAATTCGTTATAATTAAATTAAGATCTGAAATGGTGATGTAATTCTCAACAAATTGGAATCACATTTGATTTCATGGATGAGAATATTGTTCGTGGGGTTGAGTGCAAATAAAGAGAGAAATAAACTTTAATGGGAGCAAAATTAATGATTTTAGGGTGACAGACTAAAATCCTTAATTTGGTCCATGTGTTTGGAAACTGAAGCGAGATGTTAGCTCTCAGGCGAGGGGAACGTGGAAACTCTAAGGTGAGAGCTTAGTATCTTCTTAGTCTAACCGATGATTTAAGGACTAAACTCTAAATTAGCTAATGTTCTTTATCGCTCGTAAAGAGGATAAATAATATAATTGCTCATATTTGTCATAAAACTACATTATTAACTTTAAATATTTGATTCCTTCAACGATTATAATCTCATCTCAAAGGGAAAGGGATTTTAATTATAGAAGAACATTCCAAAATTTAAGCAGTCTCCTTAGATTAGGATTTTAGTTAATTTAGTTAGCTTAAAATATATAGTAAATTAGTTAATTTAGTTAGCTTAAAATATATAGTAAATTAGTAAATTTAGGAAAATCAAACTTTTTAAAAATTTCAAACTAAGACCTCATATTACTATAATAGAATTAGCCTAAGAAAATTCTTACCTTGCTTCTTTGTGGGATCGATACTAGGGTCTTTAGAAAAACCCTATATTTCTTAAAACTATACGTATACTTGCGTAGTACCCCTAGAGTGTAAACTATTTTCAAAATTTCATAATATTTTGATTTTTCGCACTAGTTGCTAAATATAAATTGGGTCAAGTTTTTTGTCATGTTTTAAAAGCTAAATTACTATGTGATTGTGGGTCAAGTCAGCAGTCTTAGGCATCTAGAGGCCAGAGCTAGCGCTTAAGCATCAATCTGGCCCAAAAAGGTTTATTTTCACGTAGGTCGTTGACAGCGACTTTATATATGCTTAAAAATACAAGAATTTTATATTATTGCTAGAAGATTTAAATTTCCGGCAACGGCGCCAAAAACTTGACAACGGTTATAGATTTGATAAATATGTGTATAAAATATTCAATAATTGCAAAGTCACACTTATCAACGCAAGTATACGTATCGCTCAAATAATACATGGCTCTAATAAAGTCCTAGATATCGATCCCACCGGATGTAATATTAGAGGCTACGAACTAAGATTTAAAAAATCAATACTTAATTACAACAATATAGTTAAATTTGCATATTTGTCACTAATAGGAAATTGAAATAAAAATATAATTTTAATAAACTCTTGATTAACTAATTCTATTAATAAAGTTTCTAATGTAAAGTTTAATATATAAGAAAGCATTTTTCTCCTTGTCAAGAATTTTAAGTGAATGGATAACTTGAATTAGTTCAAATTGTATTGTGTCAAATAGGAGCATACCTATTCTTTACCCTTTGGACCAGGCATAAAGAACATTGACTAATCCTATGTTTGGTTACCAAATCTACGGCTAGGCTAGGAGGATATCGACTCTCACTTCAGAGCTCCCACGTTCCCCTCCCTTGAGGGCTAACATCTACACTTCAGCACCCAAACGATAAGACCAAATTAAGGATTTTAGTCTGTCTCTCTAAAATCTTCAATTATATGCCCGATAATTTTTATTTCCCTATTTATTTGCACCCAACTTTCAAGGACTTTGACCTCCCTAAATCTTGGATGTAATCTTCACTTTAGTTGTAAAACTCAACATATTTTAACAAATCAATTGGCCAGATTGACAGTAAATTAAGATTGAAGTGAAAAGATCATCACAACTTCTTTAACATTCTCATGGAACAACCAATACAAATCACCATTTCACAAAATCTTAAGACAAGGAGAAAGACAGAGAAAACTACTCAGAACTCATGAAGAAGATACGACAAAACTTGGAATTTATATAAAAAAGCAAAGTCACACAAATTTCAATAAGTAAATACAACTTATCTCTAATTCCACCCCAAGTAAACTCCTCGAAGTTCCTTTGAATCTCTTCCTTTCTTTACAGAACACAGAATTCTCCTTCAAAGCGGCAAGGAGGAAGAAATCTCTCACTTTCCTTCCACTCTTACAATATCTCGAAGAATTCCTCACAATACTAACCCTAAATTATACTCTCTACACTCTAATGGACACATGTGGACTCCCCAAGCCAACTCTTTTTCGGCCTCCAAATGTTTCTTTTAAAGTTGTACAAGAGTTTTCAAGAGTTGCCCAAGCGTCTCCTCAAAAATCGTCCACATTCAATGCATATGTTGAGAGAACCGATGTGCTCGCCGTCGGTGGCCTCGATGGCGTCGTCAGCTGCCTTCTAGAGATCGGGAAAAACTCGCCGTCGGCGACGTCGAGCTCGTCGTCGACGCCCAAGATAAAATCTTCATATTTTGGTCTTTTTTGCTTCAAATTTGCTCTTTTTTGCATCTTTTTTCTTCAATGACCATAATTCAACATATCTGCAACAAAACATTAAAAGTACATTTCTTTAAAGTGCAATATCATCAAAATCAGTGTAAAATAGATATTAAAATCTCAACTATTTTCTTTTGGTCAGTCGTTGATATGCCTAAAAATGTATAATTTTTCATGCTATATTTTATAATAGTATTGCACTTTAAATGTATGTTTTTCTGTGTATTTGGTTGTAGGTACATCAAATTGAAGAATTTGGAGTGATTGGAGTAAAAGGAACAAAGATAGACCAAAACAGAGCAAATCAGGTCGAACCGAGGCACACCGAAAACATGGGGGGCCAATACCGGACACCTAGGTGCCTGTGTCTGGCACTTATGAGCCCAAACATGGTGCCCAAGGGCCACCGACAGAGATTTTGGGCACTTAAGTGCCCAAAATCGATGCTAAAGTGTCGGAGAGGGATTTCAACATATCTTCTAGAAGATACATCGGATTTGGACAATTTTTGAAGAGGCGCTTGAGGCACCATTTGGAAGACTCATTGAATATGGACACTTTTGAAGAGAAGCTTAAGAACCTCTTCAGAAATTATAAATAA